>CM077149.1:9847996-10089460 GCA_039583875.1 Platanthera guangdongensis
CATTGTCTTGGTTGGAGACAGGCGAGTTGAAGTTATACAAATGTCAAGTGGTGGAATACGCCACTTCAATGATACATACAGTTCAGGAAAGGTTGAAGATCGCTCAGGATAGGCAGGCAAAATACTATAACGCTAAGCATAGGAACATGGAGTTCGGTGTTGGCGACTGGGTGTATTTGAAAATCAAACCGTTCAAGGGTGTCGCTCGGGTCTGACGCCTGAAGAAGTTGAGTCTGAGATACCTTGGACCGTTTGAAATCTTGGAGCGTGTTGGCGAAGTGTCGTATTGATTGAAGCTGTCAGTGGAGTTGAGTGGGCTACATGATATGTTCCACGTGTCGGTGTTGCAGAAGGCGGTGCATGAGCCTTCACAGGTCATTGCGGTCGATCAAGTGTCGGTTGAATACGGGTTGACGATAAAGGTCATGCCAGTACGCATTGAATACTTTGACGTTAAAAGAATCCGCAACAAGGAAATCCAAATGGTTAAAGTCTGTTGGGATAACTGCGGACGTGAGGAGCTTTCTTGGGAGCGAGAGCAGACTATGATGGAAGAATACCCCGAGTTATTCCCCTCAGGTAACATTTAAATTTTGTGTACCTTTTTCATAATTTTGGGGACAAAATTCTTAAAGGGGGGAGATTTGTAACGCTCCTAAAATCGTAATCGAGCTGGTCGTGTCTAAGAGAATTTTTGGTGTGTGTATAGGGGAACACGGCATGGGACACGGGCGTGTCCAAAGCCGTGTGGTTCTCTGTGTTGGCCGGCTGTGTCCAGAGAAGGACATGGCAGGAAACACAACAGCGTGACATGGGCGTGTCAACGGATACGGGCGTGTGCATACCCGTGTTACCACCTGTGTTCCCATGAGTCATGTCAGTTGGCGTGGCGGTTACTGGTAACACGCCCTAGGGACATGAGCGTGTCAGAAACCGACACGGGCATGTCAGGTTGAGACATGTGTGTGACTTGACTCGTGTCCTCTTTTGTGCTCGATGATCATGTATTGATAGAGGCACATGACCTGGGACACAACTGTGTGCAAGGCCGTGTTCGGCCCAGGTTTGAGGATTTTTGGGCGGATCTGAGTCGTTCATTTTCTTTTATTAAGATCTGACGGTCCAGATGTGTTCCTGCTCTATTAAGGTCGGGAATGGAGGTTGTAATCCTCATTTGCTCTTTAACATTCTCTTTCTAAGAAGTTTGAGAGAGGAGAGAGCAAGGAGGAAGAAATGGGAGGTTTCTGGCCGCCGGTGGAGCATCGGAGCACCAAATCGAGAACCGAGAGCGGATTCGCGGAGGAAATTCCATTGCGAAGCCTTCTATCTCTATAGTTCTTCCATGGCGCAGAAGCATACTACAAGGGTAACGATTCTCTACTTGAGCATGTGAAGCTCTCCTTCTTTTGCATAAGGAAACCCTCTCCCGCGAGTGTGCGGTGTTCCTTGGGGTTGACAGAAATAGTCCCCCTTGTGTTGCATATAGAGTCCGGAATCGAAGTACGGACATAGGCATTGTGTGTGAAGCCTACTCGAACGTGTTGGTCTGGATCGGTGATGTTGTATTTTGTATGGTTTGTCGGAGAAGACTCCGTGCTTTGTGTTTTCGGGTTTCTATGCGGTAGATTGCAGTCGGGATCCCTGGGGATTAACTCCAAGGCGCACCCGAAAAAGTGAGCGGAAACGTAATTCTGCTAACTTGGCGGCTTGGGAGCCAGCCTTGAACATAACTGCGTTATGTGTTGTTTGGAATGATTTGGGATCCGAGAGAAGCTTGGCCCGCGCGTACGTCTTAAAGTGACTAGGCAGAGTGAGCCACGGGCAAGTGGAATCGGACCCGGGCTATGTGGTTCGGTACGAGAGACCCAAAAGTGGGACTGGCCATTGGCATAGTCGGGAGCCTTAGACGGTGGTCATAAAGGCTAAAATGCTCACATTGTTGCCATCCCGGGGATGGTGGTGAAGCCACGGAATTGACCAGATTCACCGATAATGTGCCCTGAGTGCACGGGGTGTTTGGCTGTGTGAGCCTACACCTATGGCGAAGAATGTTTGTACTTTATTGTTTAGCTGGGCTAATAAACTACAGGTAAGGAGTACTGTCGTCCCGAGTAAGGGGTGGGGTCGTTATTATTTGGTAGGCATTGGCTGACCGTTACTTTGTTTGCCACCGTGAGTTGAAATGTTGCTTGCAGGTGTTGCAGAGCTGAGTACCAAATAGCGGGTTGAAGCCCATGTTGCTGAGCTGACCCTCGAAGGCCAAAACGAATAGTTGTATTTTATTTTGTCATGTGTGGCCGGCCTGCGAGCCGATGTATATAAGACATATTTTATTAAGCGAAGTCTTGTAAGGCCATAAGGCCAAATACTTTCAGTGTATTTGTTATTTCATTCCTGTGGTAGTTGTGGACATTCACGTTAGTTGATTATTCAATTATGGGTTCTTTATAACTGTTTAAAAGCTTCCTCTAGAATGCTTTGTGCTAAGACAAGTAGTTGTAGTTGGAATGTTTTGATATTCTTATGTAACCCTTCCGACTGTCCGTGGTATATGGCGTCGGGTTCCAGCCGGACCTTCTGTTATATGTCATACGACAGATGGGGGTGTTATAACATCACACACTGCCAGATTAGCTCCAAGTGCAGACATTTTATAATGGTTTGAATTTTCAAAATAGACAAATGATTGATGTTGCCGCTGGGGGAACTCTAAATAATAAAAGCCCGGAGGCTGCTCAAGCCTTGTTTGAGGAAATGGCCTTGAATGAATACCAATGGAACATGCCTAAGTCATGCCCTAATAAACCGACTAGGCTTTATAAGGTTGACTCTTCTTTTAATTTAACACTGTAAGTAGAATATCTAACTAGGAAAGTAGCGGCCACGTCGACTTCCTCCGCTACCCCTACTTGGAATTCTAATAATAATAAAATAAAATAACAAGTCGATTATATGGGGAATCCATATCAACCTCCTTCCTATAACCCAAATATTAATTCATATAATAATACATACATTTCATGTATTTGGAACCATCCAAATTTATCATGGAGCAACCCCAATAATGCTTAGCGCCAGCCTAATGCAAATCCCATTAGATTTGCACCACAACAACCACCACCACAATGATAACCACAACGACCCGCCCCAATAAAAGACATCTTTACTAAATACATCATCATAAATGACTCCAATATCCGGAACCTGGCCGGATCAATTAAAAATTTGGAAACACAAATTGGACAGATTTCGAAGATGATATCGAAGCGCCGATCTGGAGCTTTATTAGGAAGCACGGTAAACAGGATACTTTTGGGAGACACTTCATAGTTTTCTGCTTTTTATACTCATTTTTGTTTTATATAAAGTTTTTCTTTCGGCCTCCTCGACCTCCAATTAGGAAAGCCTCCTTACTGTATTTTCCTTTCAGTTTTCTGTATATATATATATATATATATATATATATATATATATATATATATATATATATATATATATATATATATATATATACGAGCATCTTCGTACGGGCTACGCCCGTGTTAGATGCTCATGGGCGGCCTTCGGCCGCATCCAGGCGGGCTTCGGCCGCCTCCGAACGGGCCTCTCCCGTGCTTGATATGTCGTTGCGGGCCGCACCCGCATCAAAGCGGGATGCACCCACATCAAGACGGGCAGTGCCTGCAATATATACATATGAGTACTCAAAATGACCGTAAAAAAATATAAATCATTATTATAATTTTTATTTTATATAAAAAAATTTCGTTTTGTCGTAAAAACAATAATTTCACGCAATCTCTTTCCCTCTTCTTTATCTCCATTCCCCATCTCTCTCCCTCTCTCCTGCCCCTTTCTCCTCTCCCTTCCGCCGTCTCTCTCTCCCATTCTCTCCTCTACACTCTCTCTTTCTCTCTCTTCCTCCTCTCTCTCTCCCAACTCTCTCCCCCCATCTCATGCCCTCTCTCATGATCCAATGGCTCTTGTTTGATCTATGGTGTGCCTCCAAATACATATATTGCTTTATATAATAAGATATATATATATATATATATATATATATATATATATATATATATATATATATATATATATATGTATTTGCTTAGTCAATCATTCGAAAATAAAATTAAAACCCCTACTTCATTTGTCTCTTTTCCAAAAATAATAAAAAAATGAGTTGATATATACGTAGTTATCTAGTTTTTCAATTTTCTAGTCATTTATTTGTTATAAATAGATAGATCTAAATATCTGGGGTTAAGTTTTAAATAATATCTTTTGTAATTTATTTTAAAGTTAGAGGATTTATTTTAGGCGCTACTTCTGATTTATTATAAATAGAGGCATTTGTATTATGTCACCCAAACATATGTTGACTGTAATTATCTTACTTCACTCTTTTTAAAATATAGGAATTTTCAAGCTATTACAATTGCTCTCAAAATCTATTATCAAAATTTGAATATTGTTTTGAAACCGCTATTTATCTAATTTTTGCTTGGCATGTTTTCTTATGCAGGGAAGCATTTAGGAGTATGTGCTCATAGAAAAAAAAAATCTTATGTCAATGGGAATAAGATTTCATTCCATAATTATAGACATCAAATAATTGTTAAAAGACTATACGAAATGGAGTATGTGCTCCTAAACTTATACATTGGGTTAAAATGAAGTTCAGTGTTCCCAAGTTTTTTTTTTGTTTTGGAAAATATCTTCCTAAGGAGTTGTAACAAACCAAGAATATTGAATAAGGTAAGAGAATAGAATTCATCACCTCCTACATCAACGCCTGCTTTATAGGCGAACACCAAGTTTGTACCCCATAAAACCACTACAAATTGATCTAGTTTTGCTTAATATTTTGAGAGAGAATATTTAATAGGATGTATGTTTTCCATTATATCTCTTTCAAACTACGGTTTTGATAATGCCAATCTAACATGTTACCAATGATTGCAATTTTTCTTGCTATTTGGTTTTCTCAATAAGTCTTTTGGCTACGAACATTTATCTCTGGCTAAATCATTTGCACAATGTAGGACTTAACTCTTTATACTCCGGATCTTTATGTCTATCTTCCCTTAATTTAATAAATTGGTAGTTGAATTAAAAATTTTATACCTGTTCGTATAGTCAACTTATATTTTTGCATGGAATAGAAAAGCTTAAGTATGAGAGTATTTGATGAGTAACAAAATATATATATATTTTAGGTTATATTTTAGTTTCGTTTTAATAAGACAAGTAATGATATTATGTACATACCTAATAAATCGTTTATTTTTTATTTTCAGTTCTAACTTAACCTATTTTTGTGCTCTATAGGTATTTCTGCACATTTAGGGCAATTCAACAAAATTTCCAAAGTCCTGCCCCGAGTTCATGCCCGTGACATAGGACGTGTAACTTTAAAACAAGCAATTCCAGCAAATCGGCAAATTTTGGCCAACAAGCTCAGTCTCGCCCGGATTACACACATGTGTTCCATATGTCACGCCTGTGACCTTACCTGTGACTAAGTAAGGAACTTGTTGTCATGCCGTGCCGAAGTTCTAAAGCTAGCAAACTCAGTCACGCCCGGGCTACATGCCCGTGTTGTACATGTCACTCCTGTGACATCACCCATGACATAGCAAGGAGCCCGCTGTCATGCCACGGAGAATGTATATTAGCCATGCCTGCAGACATGCCCAGCTGATAAGACCGTGACCCAAATGTCACGTCCGTGTAATTATTCAAACTGATCCAGATTCCTCCGGGAATGTTTTCTATATATGCCACGTCTGCAATATGCCCAGGAGACACGCCCTAGGGGGCGTGTAAGGGGGGCATGTACCTCAAATTGTTTGGCTATAAATAGATGAGCAAGGCTAATGTTTTGAAGAGAGCTGGTATAGTTCAACATGCCTAGTAGTTGCATAGTACTTATAAGTAAGGAACTGGTAGAGTTACGCATAGTTCTATATAGTGTTTAGGAGTAGGTTTTGAGTGATATTTTATTAACCCTAGTTTGGGTTCTAGTGTGTAACACTTTTTTAAGTAATAAAATTTCAGTTTTCAGGTATTCTTCAACTGTTCTTTAGTTTCTAATTCTGTTGAGACATGGTGTGTACATATAACCTTTTTTCATAATTCTTTTTTTTTTTCGTAATTTTTTTACGACCACCCCCAACCCGGATGAGATACTAAAAACTTTTTAGCACTTGCTTAAGATGGTTGAGATGGACATTATTTCTTTAATTATATGTATTTTAATTTTCCTACTACCACCCTCATACCGAATGAGTGGCTGATAACTTTTTAGTGCTTTATTAAGATGGTTGTGATAGATATTATTTCTGCATTTTAAAATCTTACTTTTAAAAAATAGTTTTCTTTGTTTTCTACTATCACCCTTATCCCAAATGAGAAGCTAAGAACATTTTAGCACTCGATTGAGATTAGCTTTGTGAATGATATTAATTTTGCAATCTTAAACCTTATTTTCTAATTAATAAAAACTTAAGATTTACCTAAGAATTGATGACGCGTAGGTAAAGACAAACTACGCCTCACTCTCAAAAGAGATGAACGTAAGCCTCTCTGGTTGAACCTTCGAATATTAGTAGTAGGTCAATAGAGTGGTTCATAGCTTAAAGCGTGTGTTAAAGTATTTTTGATTATATATGAAAGTTTAGTCAAACTACTTAATATCAGGTGGATGTATCCTCGATAGAGGTGCACTCATATAAAGGAAACCTCTACAGTCAAGTATTTTAATTAATATAAAAGTATAGTTTTCTTGTTTCAAAATTATTTTGCAAAGTAAGTCAAAATCGAAGGCTTTCACCTCATCTATTTTGAAAACCCTATGTTTTAATTTTATTTTCACTTTTAAAAATCATCAATTCTATTCGATAAAATAATAGTTCCAGTTCTTAAAGTAGTGTACTCGACATAGATCCATGGAGCAATATGACCTTGAAATTTAAAAATAATATACTATTATTCGATAGGTACGCTTGTCTTATTCACAGTATATAAGTAAATCGAGATAGTACGCACAAACACGTAAATTAAGTACAAATCCAACTTAGTTTCAATTTAAACTATCTCCACATTTTACTTATAAAGATTTTTTCGTCATCGCCGAGGATCATTTTGTGTTGATATTGGAAGTAAAAAGGAATTAATATTTCTTTTATCTTAATTGTTATTAAAAATCACAGTTTTTATAAAAATCAACAAACCATAAATTCACTATTGATTACAAAACCTTTGTTTTTATAAAAACTATTTTTTATTAACAACATTATTATTTTGGTTGTTTTATTGTGTCCCAACAACAAATAAAAATTTTTAAAAAAACAGAAAAAACAAAAAAATGTTTTTTTATATAATAATTTTTTAGTGCATGACACGAAGAAACTCTCCAATTGATCATGCTCTGGATTTTGATCCTGAAATCGACCGCACCTATCACATGTGCCTTCGATCTTGTGACCAAGGCCAATCATTAAATCTGGAAGAGTCTATCGGAACCACACACATTGAAGTTATAGCAAAACAAATTCCAGTCGTGGCCCCGCAAAGGACTATGTCTTGTTATGCACAGTCAAACTTGGATGACATCAGGTCAAGTATCTTTTGTCCCATGATTGCTAATAATAATTTTGAAATCAAATCTAGTATAATCTAAATGATTCAAAAATCAGTACAATTTGATGAATTTCCAGATGAAGATCCAAACACCCATTTGTCAAATTTTTTAGAAATATGCGAAACATTTAAAAAAATGGCATCACTAATGATATCATTTATTTGCGTTTATTTTCATTTCATTACGGATGAAAGTCCAATAGTGGTTGAGTTCTTTGCCCAGAGGCTCCATCACTACCTAGGCTGAGATGAACAAAAAGTTTTTAACAAAGTATTTTCCTTTTATTAGAACCGCTAAATTACATGTAGATATTTCATCCATTGTTCAAGGCGAGTCTGAGTCTTTCTATGTGACTTGGGAAGACTTTAAAGAATTTTTATGTAGGTGTTCACATCATGCACTGCCAACTTGGCCTCTAATGCAGACATTTTATAATGGTTTGAATTTTCAAACCAGACAAATAATTGATGCCGCCGCCGAGAGAATGCTAAATAATAAAACCTTAGAGGTCGTTCAAGCCATGTTTGAGGAAATGGCCATGAATGCCTACCAATGGAACATGCCTAGGTCATGCCCTAATAAACCTGCTGGGCATTATGAGCTCGATGCTTTTTCTAATTCAACACTGCAAGTACAATATCTAACTAGGCAAGTAGTGGCAATATCGACTTCCTACGCTACCCCTACTTTGAATTCTAATAATTATAAAATAGAAGAACAAATCGATTATATAGGGAATTCATATCAGCCTCCTTCCTATAACCCAAATATTTATTGATATATTAATACAAACAATCCAGGGTTTAGGAACCATCCAAGTTTATCATGAAGCAAACCCAATAATGCTCAGCGCCCGTCTAATGCAAATCCCATTAGATTTGCACGACAACCACCACTACCACAATCACAACCACCACCACCACAATCATAACCATTACGACCCATCCCAATATAAGATATCTTTACTAAATATGTCATCACAAAAGAGTCCAATATCCTTAACCTAACCGGATCAATTAAAAATTTGGAAACTCAAATTGGACAGATTTCAAAGATGCTATCAGAGCGCCAACCTGGAGCTTTACCAGGAAGCACGATAAACAAAGCGCTTGTGGGAGGCACTGCATAATTATCTGCTTTTATACTTGTTTTTGTTTTATATATAGGTTTTTTTTTTCAGCCTCCCAGACCTCCAATAAGGAAAGCCTCCTTACTCTATTTTACTTTCAGTTTTGTATATATCATCTTTTTCTTCATATTTATGCATAACATAATTATGGCGGTATACATCTTTTTCATATAAATAATTTCCGAAATCTTCTTTCTAAAATCGCATATATATAAATATTTTCCAAAAATCTTCTTTTCAAAAAAAAAAACCCAAAAAAAAACAAAAAAAGGGTTCTTTTTTAATATAGAATGTTTGCTTATCAATATTCATGTATATATTTGCTTAAAAATAATAATAAATAAATAAAGAAAATCAACTTGAGTATATATATATATATATATATATATATATATATATATATATATATATGCTTAATCAATCATCCGAAAATAAAATTAAAACCCCCACTTCATTTGTCTTTTTTCCAAAAACCATAAAAAATGGAGTTGATATATACGCAGTTATCTAGTTTTTCAATTTTCTAGTCGTTTATTTATCATAAATAGATAAATCTAAATATCTGTGGTTAAGTTTTAAAAAAATCTTGTGTATTTTATTTAAAAGTTAGAGAATTTATTTTGAGTACTATTTCTAGTTTATTATAAATAAAGGCACATGTATTATGTTAGCCAAACATATATAGATTGTAATTATCGTTACTTCACATTTATCTAAATATAGGAATTTTCAAGCTATTACAGTTGCTCTCAAAATCTTTTATCAAAATTCAAATATTATTTTGAAACCCCTATCTATCTACTTTTTTCTAGACATGTTTACGTACGCAGGCAAGAATCTAGGAGTGAGTGCTCCTAGAAAAGAAAAGATCTCATGTCAATAGGAATAAGATTTCATTTTGTAAGCATAGGCATCCAATAATTGTTAAAAGACTATATGAAATAAAGTATGTGCTCCTAAACATATACATTGGGTGAAAATGAAGTTCAGTACTGCAAAGTTTTTTCCTATTTTGGAAAATATTTTCCTAAGCAGTTGTAATAAAGAAAGATTATTGAATAAGGTGAGGATAAAATCCATCACCTCCTACATCAAAGCCTGCTTTATAGGCGAACACCAAGTTTGTATCCCATAAAACCACTACAAATTGATCCAATTTTGCTTAAAATTTTGAGAGAGCATAATTATTAGGTCGTTTGTTTTCCATTATTTCTCTCTCAAGAAGATTAATTATAGGCATGATTCATATTTATACGCTACCCTATTCAAGAATGTGGAAAGGTCGCATACCTTGTCGTGTGATGAGTAGCAAAATATACATTTTTTAAGGTTATATTTTAGTTTTGTTTTAATAAAATAATTAATGATATTATGTGCATACTTAATAAATCATTTCTTTTTGATTTTCAGTTCTAACTTAACCTATTTTTGTTCCTTATATATATTTCTACACATTTAGAGAAATTCAGGAAAATTTCCATAGTCACACACCTAGGTCATGCCCGTGAACAAGGGTGTATAACTTTAAAACCAACAATTCTAGCAAATCTGCAACTTTTGGCCATCAAACTAAGTCACACACGGATTATATGCTCATGTTCCATATGTCATGCCCGTGACATCACCCGTGACCAAGCAATAAACCCGTTGTAACGTCGGGTCGAAGTCCTGAAACCAACAAACCCAAATCATGCCCGGGATACATGCCCGTATTCCACCTGTCATGCCCGTGACATCACTCGTGACCCAGCAAGGAGCTCGCTGTCACACCTCAAAGAATGTCAAACTGCCACGCCTGCAGACACTCCCAGTTGACACGCCCGTGACCCAATTGTCATGCCCATGTAATTATTTAAACCAATCTAGAAGCCTCTAAAACTTCTATCCACAGATGCCACATCAGCAACACACCCAGGCGATACGCCCTTGGGGGCGTATAAGGGGGGCGTGCACCTCAAATATTTCGGCTATAAATTGATGGCCAAGGCTGATGTTTTGAGAGAGCTGGTAGAGTTCCACATACATAGTAGTTACATAGTTATTATAAGTAGGGAACGGGTAGAGTTCCATATAGTTCTATATAGTATTTTGGAGTAGCTTTTGAGTGATATTTCCTAACACTAGTTTGGGTTCCAGTGTGTAACACTTTTTATAAGTAATAAAAGTTCAGTTTTCAAGTATTCTTCTACTGATCTTTAGTTTTCATTTTGTTAAGATAGGATGTGTGCGTATTTCCTTTTTTCGTAAATTTTTTTTCGTATTTCTTTTTTTACTACCACCCTTATCCCGTATGAGGGACTAATAACCTTTTAACACTTGATTAAGATGGTTAGGATAGATATTATTTTACATGTCTTTTAATTTTCCTACTACCATCCCCATCCCGGATGAGAGTCTAAGAACTTTTTAGCGCTTGATTAAGATTGTTGGGATGAATCTTATTTCTGCATTTTAAGACCTTACTTTTTAAAAATAGTTTTATTCTTTTTCTACTACCGCCCTCATCCCAAATGAGAAGCTAAGAACTTTTTAGCACTCGATTGAGATGAGCTTTGGGAAGGATATTAATTCTGCAATTTAAACCCTATTTTATAATTAATAAAAACTTAAGATTTACCTAAGAATTGATCACTCGTAGGTAAAGAGAAACTACACCTCACTCTCGAAAGAGATAAATGTAAGACTCCCTGGTTAAACCTTCGAATATTAGTATGAGGTCAATAGCGGGATTCACAGCATAAAGCATGTATTAAAGTATTTTTGATGAGATACAAAAGTTCAGTCAAACTACTTAATCTCAGGTGGATGTATCCTCGATAGAGGTGCACTCATATAAAGGGAACCACCACGGTTAAGTATTTCAATTAATAGAAAAGTAGAGTTTTTCTTGTTTCAAAATTATTTTTAAAAGTATGACAAAATCGAGGGCTCTCTACATCATCTATTTTCAAAACCCTACGTATTACTTTTATTTTCACTTTTAAAAATCATCAACTCTTTTCGATAAAATAATAGTTTCAGTCCTTGAAGTAGAGTACTCGACACAGATTGGTGAAAAAATACGATCTTGATTTTTTAAAATAATATATTATTAATCGATAGGACGCTTGCCTTATTCACAGTATATAAGTAAAATGAGATAGAACACGCAAACACGCAAATTACAAATCCAACTTAGTTTTCAATTTAAACTATCTCCACATTTTACTTATCATCGTGATTTTCACTTTTGATTGATGACTGTGATTTAATCAGAGAATTTTGAAGCTTTTTCAACCCCTTTAGAGTATATGCATCGAGTGTACTCGACGCACTTGATGCTTGGTGTTGAATCGACGCACTCAATGCATGGTGTTAATCTTATTCTTCCTTAAGTTCTCCTACAAAATGATTAGCCTCCCAATGCACATATATATAATAAAAATACTTTACAATATAAATGCTACTTCAAGTTCAACATTCCCAAATCAAACTTGAAACTGCTGAACTTGTCTTCATCAAAAAGCTTAGTAAAGATGTTAGCCACTTGTTTGTCAATGAGGACAAACTCAAGGCTGATATCTTCTTTCTCAACATGCTCTCTTATGAAGTGATATCTAATTTCAGTATTCTTAGTCCTGCTGTGTGATATAGGATTTTTAGCTATTGAATAACACTTGAAGAATCATAGTACAAAGGAGTCATACTTAACATGAAGTTGTAATCCTGAAGTTATTATTGTATCCACAAGAGCTGTGCACAATAACTCCCTGCTGAAATGTATTCTGATTCAACTGTGGAGATAACTACACTTATTTGCTTTTTGCTACTTCAGGATACCAGACTTCTCCCTAAAAATTGACAGGTATCTGAAGTACTTTTCCTATCTTCTTTGTAACCTACAAAATCTACATCTGAGTAACCTATTAGTTCAAAGTCATTATTCCTATGGTTCCAAATACCAAGATCAGGAGTGCCCTTAAGATTTCTCAAAATCCTCTTAGATGTTGTGTATTGAGATTCTTTAGGGCTAGCCTAATACCTACCACAAACATATGTGGCAAACGTAATGTCTGACCTACTTACAGTCAAGTAAAGGAGGGAGAAAATTATGCCTCTATATAAGTTTTCATCAACTTGTTTCCTATTATCATCCTTGTTTATAGACGTACTTGACCCCATAGGAGTTTTCATTGTGGAGGTACTCTCCATTCCAAATTTCTTGATTAACTCGTTAGTGAACTTAGACTGTGAATTAAACAGTCCATCCTTAGATTGTTTAACTTAGATGCCCAAGAAATACTTGAATTCACCCATACTGCTCATTTCAAACTGCCCCTACATAAGTTTAGCAAACTTTCTACATATGCCATCATCAGTAGACCCAAAACTTATGTCATCAATATATATTTGGACTAGTATTATATTACCTTTGACTTTTCTTGGGAATAATATCTTGTCTATATTTTCCCTTGAGAATTTGTTCTTAATGAGAAAGCTAGACATGGTTTTATACCATGTCCTTTGGGCTTGTTTCAACCTGTATAAAACCTTTCTTAAATGATATATATGGTTCGAGAGAGATGGATTGATATAACCTTGTGGCTGCTTTACAGAGACCTCCTCTTTTCGGTCACCATTCAGGAAAGCTGACTTAACATCCATTTGGTAGATCTTAAATCCCTTATAAGCAGTATATGCAAGGAATAACCTTACGCCTTCATGTCTAGCCACTGGTTCAAAGGTTTGATCAAAGTCAATACCTTCCTCTTGCTTTTATCCTTTACAAACCAGTCTAACTTTGTTCTTGATTATAACACCATTCCCATCTAGTTTGTTTTTGTAAATCTATTTGGTTCCAATTATGTTATATCATTGAGACCTGGGAACCAGCTACTAGACATTGCACCTTTGAAATGGTTCAACACCTCTTGTATAGCCACTATACAGAATGGGTCTATTTTGGCTTCTTCAAAATTCTTAGGTTTAATCTGAGACAGAAAGCTTGAGTACAAAGCAATGTTGTGATTTTAGCTCCTTATGGTTACACGATGGCTTGCATCCCCAATAATCAAATATCTGGGATGTTTTTTTATTTATCTGATTGTAGCTGGAATCCTCTCTTCAGCATCATGAACTTCCTCTTCAGTTTCTTGAAGATCATCTACACTTTGCATTTCACCTGGACCTTCTTTTGGGAAGAGCACACAATTATCCTTTTCTTGTTCAACTGGAAGTGTGTCATAAATACTTAGTTTGTCCATTCTTATCTATGCACATGTAGCCCTAGAAGAGCTTGGCAGCTCATTGTGAATCATTGAAACTACATTCAAAACAACATTAAGAGATACTTCTACAACCTAATTTTTTAAGTTGTAGATCCTATAGGCTTTGTTGTGGTTGTTATACCCAACAAAAATACCGTCATAGGATTTTTCAGCAAACTTTTTCAGGTAGGACTTCACACTGTTTAGCACAAAGCACTTGTTTTCAAAGATTTTGAAATAGGCTAGATTCGGTTTTCTGCCTTTCATAAGCTCATAGGGAGACTTATTGTGATATTTGTTGATAGAGGCTCTATTCTGGACATGATATGTTGTGTTCACTACCTTAACCCAAAAATATTTTGGGAGAGAAGCATCACTAAGCAAAGTCCTTCTAGCCTCTACTAGATTCTATTCTTCCTCTCAGCAATGCCATTTTGCTGAGGTGTGCTTGGAGAAGAAAATTCCTGAAAGATACTTTGTACTTTCTCGAATTGTTTCATGCTTTCAAACTAAAATTCTGTACTATGGTCACTTTTTATTTTGACCACAGAGCATACCTTTTCATTCTAAATATGCTTCACAAAAGTCATAAAGTTGTCTAGGCTATCAAACTTTTTCTTACGAAAGAACACCCAGGAAAATCTGGAATAGTGATCAACAATCACAAGGGTGTAAACTTTCCTACCTAGACTATGAAATAACGTAGAACCAAATAAATCCATATGCAGGAGGTAGAGGCACCTCTGAGAATCCTTGGACCCAATGATTTTAAAGGAAGCCCTAGTCTGCTTGCCTTTTTGGCATGCAGAACAAATGCCCTCTTTAGTACATTTCAAGTTGGGTCCATTTCTGACTAGCCATTCACTAAAGAGCTTGATGATTGCCTTATAGTTTAAGTTAGCAAGCCTCTCATGTCATTGCACACAGTAAGCGTCTTTCTCATTTGCTACAAGGCACACTGGAGAATCAGAGTCTAAACATAGAAAATTAAGACAATAAATATTTCCACTTCGAGTGCATATCAGAATGATCTCTTGGTCACTTGACCTCTTGATTAGGCACTTATCCTTATGGAATACAATGATATAGACTAGATCATGGAGTTGGGTTATGCTAATTAGATTGTGTTGTAATCAATCCACATAAGCGATTTTTTTGATGGAGATTACGTCATTGGTGATCATACCATAGCCTTTAGTTACTCCTCTGACTGAAACCACAAATTATGACTTTGGGTCCATTCCTCACGGGAGTGAAATCTTTCAGATGGGTCCTTGTTCCAGTCATGTCACTGAAACATCCACTGTCCAAGTACTAGATTGGCATTTGACGGGTATTTGGACTAACCTACAATCACAGAATTATTTTACCTTAGGTACCCCCAAAATATTTGGGTACTTGGTTCTTGTTAGCATAAATATGAATATTTCTCCTAACTGCAGCCATGATAGGAAGGCATTTATAACATCCCGACTTTTATAGGGCCACGGAAACCCTAGTGGGCCTAATAAAAGTGACCCGAACCTCTACCTATAGCCCATACTAGGGTAGGAGGTAACCCTAGATGAGGGTATGAAACTAGAAAACTCTGATTTGATTTCTATTAGTTCCCATGGTATCATATAATCAATACGAGTGTTGGGTATTGTATCTACACTAACCCAGATTTGATGAAGTCATCCTTGAACTAAGATGAATTAAGTTGTATTTGATGCTTGGTTTGAGTTATGTGTTTGCAGGATTCTTATGGGAAGTGTAGACAAATGTCAGTCTACAATGGGTCACCAAACACAGGACCATACAATGTAATCCCTCACTGTGTGATCCAAGGTGTTGACTCATGTGTAGCCTCTCTATTGGGATACACTTCATATTCAAGCTCTAGGACTAAGTGAATAGACTTGATGTTGGTCTCACCTTAGAAGAAGAAAAAATTATGTCAAGAAAATTTCCTAAGTATTATACTCGAGTAGTTCTATACTTACTCGAGTAAAATACTGAATTCATACTTGAGTAATAATACTCTTACTTGAGTAGGTATGGTATATCCTGAGTAGTCTATTTATGGCTCTCGAGTAGTTAAAATAACTACTCGAGTAGTTTCCTTTCTCCTCTCGGGTTTACAGAATTTTTCTCCTCAAAAGTTTTCTAAGTTAAATACTCGAGTAGTACTGTATAGTACTCGAGTAGTTTTATCTTTTGTCTCGAGTATTTGAATTCTGACTCTTGTGTAGTTCTCACTTACTTGAGTAGTCTAAGTCATGTATTTGAGTAGTTCATCTACTACTCGAGTAGTCCAGAATTAATACTCGAGTAACCCAGAATTATATTCCAGAAAATTTTTCTAAGTGAATTACTCGAGTAGTCATTTCCATATACTCGAGTAGTTCATATCGTCTCGAGTAGTTCAACTTCTATACTCGAGTAGTTCAGTATTCCAGTTCAAAAAAATTTCTAAGTCCCTGACTCGAGTAGTTTCTTAACTACTCGAGTAGTTCATTCTCATCTACTCGAGTAGTATTCCTTGTTCTCGAGTAATTCACTCCACCGCTTGTGTAACTACCTAAGTACTCGAGCATGTCATTTTTGATACTCAAGTAGCTGAATTCTGTTTCGTCAAGTTTACTCGAGTAGTTGACTCCAGGTACTCAAGTAACTAAATTATTCTCTCTCGAGTAGTTTTCTTATATACTCGAGTAGTCATCTTCTACCCACTCGAGTAGTGCTGCAATGTACTCAAGTAGTCTTTTCTCTCTCGAGTATCTTACTTCGATTTTTCTGAAAATTTTGTTAAGTCCAGTATAATAGAATTTTTTATGAACCTTGACGTGATTGGTCCACGTGTATCTCATAATGACTTAATTATGGCTAATATTCTCCTCTCCTATAAATAGTCTTGTCAAACCGACAAACCCTAATTAATTAATTTTTATCAAAGAGAATTTTCAGAAGTTTTGCAGCCGTATTCTCAAGTTTTCTGAATTCCTCTTTCTCTCTCAAAGAAACGAAAATCACCGCCGCCACCATCGCTGATTCCCGACCGGCTAGGGTTTCTCCTTTAGAGGATTCAGATCAAGAAGGCTTTCCAGATCGAGATTTGCTCAACTCCTCATCTTCTGATTCGATCGATCGTGTGAAGCCAAAAAGTTTCAGATCCAATCTTGCAGAGATTTCTCTTCATCATTTTGATAAAGCTGCAAAGCCTAGAAGAAGAAATGTCTGCCCGACAGTTGCAGATCTGAAAAAGAAGATTTACTGTTTTTATTTCTTTACAATTTATTTCATTCTTGTAGGAGAAATTTCTCCGAGTGTAGGAGCTTTTGTCTCCGAGATTGTAGGAAGTTTTACCTTCCGAGTGTAGATCCATTTTGTGGATCGAGATTGTAGGAACATTGTTCCGAAGATAGGATTGATTTTCAATCCGAGATAGTGGAGTAGCCGAGTCTAGTGTATTACTAGATCGGTGAGAGAAAGTGGATGTACCCAAGGTTGGGGAACCAATATAAATCTTGTCTCGTCGGTG
Organism: Platanthera guangdongensis; assembly: GCA_039583875.1. NCBI lineage: Eukaryota > Viridiplantae > Streptophyta > Magnoliopsida > Asparagales > Orchidaceae > Platanthera > Platanthera guangdongensis. The sequence continues at coordinate 9,865,537 of CM077149.1, forward strand.
ATTAATTGGTAGATAGATCTGTGCTTTGGTTTGAAATTTTTATTCCGCAAAATGACGCACATCTCACCTATTCACCCCCCTCTAGATGATTTAGGTAGGAAACTATACACTTTCAATTGGTATCAGAAGGAGGTTGATCGTTAAAAGGTTAACACCTTGATCAGATCCTTCAATAGTTGTCCTTTGAGATCTACCAAAAATGGACAAGGCTAAAGATTTTGCCAAGCTTCCTTTATGTAGCAAAAATAATTTTCCCATGTGGAAAGTGATAATCAAGTTCTTTATGAAAGCTGTGGATCCACGGATCTTCATGATAGTTGAAGAAGGCCCTTACATTCCCATGACCGTCTCCACTATAGATCCAACTAAGAAAGTCCCAAAGAAACTTATGGATCTAGATAGGGATGAGATTGCACTTATTTCATTAGACAAAAAGGCAAAAAATATAATAGCAAGTGCAGTAGATGATTCAATGCTGCAAAACCTGATTCACTGCCAGTCTGCAAAAGAGATCTGACAGTCACTAGTTACCTTGATGGAAGGTACAGAAGAAGTGAGGGATGATAGAAGATCCCTTCTTAATCAGAAGTATGAAGCTTTCCGACAAGAAAACAAAGATACCATTGCTGACACATTTGAGAATTTCTTCAAGATAGTGAATGGGATAAGGGTTTATGGCAGAGTCTTCCCTAATGGAGAATTAAATGATAAGTTCTTGAGATCCCTAACTAAGGAATGGGATAACAAGGTCTGTGCCATAAGGGAGTTTGGAAAACTGGCCGAAATAGACCCTCAAAATCTCTTCGGGAAGCTTATGTCATATGAGCTTCAACTCAATACCAGAAAGGCTGAAGAAGAGAAGAGCAGGTCTACATTCAAAGAGAAGTATGTTGCTTTAAAGGCAGACATCTCTAAGAAGACAAAGGTTGTCCTTCCTACTCCAGCACAAGAAGTTAGTGAAGAAGAAACCTCGGAGCCAAGCAACTCAGGCTCTGAGCTATCAGAAGGAGAGTTCTCACTACTCTCACAACAGTTCAAGAAATTCTTGAATAAGAAGAAGAAATGGAAAGGCAAGGATGCCTCCTATAGAAGATCACGACATGATGGTGATCGTCAACGAAAAGGCTCAAGCAGCCATGACAGGTACACTCCTAAATAGAACAAACATGTTTCTACTGACATTATTTGTTATTGTTGTAATAAGACAGGACATGTCATTGCTGACTGCCCTCACAAGAAGAAGGAGGGTGGCAGAAGAGAGGAAAATAAGTCCTTGCACAATAAGAAGAGGACAGAGAAGAGCTTAATGGCCAAAAAGAGCAAGACTCTTAGTGACTCTGACTCATCTGAGTCGAGTGAAGAAGAAGAAGCCTATTTTGGACTCATGGCTCAAACAAATGATGAACAAGAGCCCCAGTTCACTGGGAAGGTAAACTCTCACACTCCTCTTTTAGATTCTGAAGTTTCTGAACATGATTGTGAGGATAGCTCTTCTAACGATGAGTCAGAACTCATGGCCCAATATGAGGAGTTAATTATGGCTTACGACAAATGTCGCCGAGTCATGAAAACTCAGACTAAATAGATAAAGTCTCTCAAAGCTGAAGAGAGCATCTTGAGAGAGAAAGTCGCAAAGATTGACTCGCTCGAAGAGAGCTTCAATAATGATATTGAAGAATATAACAAAGCTCTTGAGCATCTTGACCTTAAAGAGAAAATCATCAAAGAGTGGAAGAACAACTCGCCGCTGAAAAGAAACTTATTGAAAGTTTCTCGAATCCTAAGACTGTTCTTCCATTCATGTCTGAATTCTTAGCTAAGGCCAGGGTGCTGGACTAGGCCATGAAGAAGCTCCTAGTAAGTCTTTTAGGAGAAATAAGGCTCAATGAAAGAATAAGGCCGCCAAAAAGGCCTTGGCCAAAGAGAAGGGGAAAGCCCCTCACGATCAGACCTCTTACAAAAAGGTCATATTTCCTTCAAATGAGTTTGATCTTGACTCATCCTACGGACACTTTACTAGGCCTACCTATATAGAGCCAAAGTCCCTTTATCAAGGATGGACTCGACCCAGAAACTTTGATGAAAGTGTCTTTAAGGCACCTTATGAAGAAGTCATTCTTCAGAGCTATGACCCTTTCAATCATGGTCATAACTTCAAGAAGGCACCAAAGGCAAAGCCTGTTGTAGAAAAGCCAGTGAAGGAGAAGAAAACATGTGATTGTCATCATTATGAAGCTTCTTCCTCCAAGAGTGATGCCCCTGCTAGACCAAAATTCCAAAAGGTCAAGCAGCAGAACATAAGACAAAGATACAACAGATTTGACTATTGTTGTTGTGGAAGAACTGGTCACTTTGCCATCGATTGCTGGTTTAATCCCAGAAATGCTGCAACCCCTCATGTTGGCAATATGAGAAAGACCACTCCTAATGCTAATGCTCGTAGGGGGAGTGTTCTAACCTGAGACCAAGTACCCAAACATATTTTGGTTCCTAAGGAAAACTGATTGTGATTGCAGGTATGTCCAAAGGCCACCAAAACCCCAATCTGGTATTTGGACAGTAGATGCTCTCGGCATATGACCGGGACAAGAAGCCTAATTCAGAATTTTCTCCAGTCATGAACGGACCAAAGGTCATCTTTGGAGGTTCAGACCATGGAATCACTAATGGCTACGGTATGATTACGAACGGTAATGTGTCCTTCTCAGACGTAGCTTACGTTGAAGGTTTGGAACATAACCTTATAAGCAAAATCCAACTCTGCGATAAATGATACATAGTTGAGTTTCACGCTGATAAGTGCTTAATAAAATCTGTTGACAATATGGAAACGATTCTATCCGGCACTCGAAGCAAAAACATATTTTGCTTAAATTTCATTTGTATAGATTCCTCGACACTAGTGTGCTTTTTAGCAAAAGATAGTGCATCTCTTGGTGACCAATGGCACAAGAGACTAGCACATATTAATTACAAAACTATTAATAAATTATTTTCAATGAACTTAGTACGTGATGCCCCAAATGTCAAGTATGTCAAAGATAGACCTTGTCATGCATGTGTAAAAGGCAAGCAAACAAGGGCTATCTTTAAAAGCATTATTGGCAAGGACTCTAATAGATGTCTTCATCTACTGCATATGGACTTATTTGATCCACTACAAATTAGAAGTTTGGGATGTTAGGATTATACATTGGTAATTGTTGATGATTACTCACGCTTTGTGTGGGTGTTCTTTCTGAAACACAAGTCAGATACCTTCGACATCTTTACTAATTTTGTCAGGCAAGTTCAGAATGAGTACAACTGCTCCGTAGTCAAAATCAGAAGTGACAATGGAACAGAGTACAAGTCTAGGGCCATGACAGAATTTTGTGAAAACTTGGGTATCTTTCATGAGTTTTCCTCTCCTCGTACTCCGCAATAGAACGGAGTGGCTGAGAGAAGGAATAGAAAACTCATAGAGGCCTGCAGGACCATGTTGAGTGATGCTTCACTTCCGGAGTACTTCTGGGCTGAAGTCGTCAACACTGCATGCCACGTGCAAAATCGAGCCCTCATAAACAAAAACCACGATAAGACACCTTACGAACTTCTGAAAGGTAGGAAACCAACAGTCTCATATTTTAGAATTTTTTGCTGTAAATGCTTCGTGCTCAAAAATGGTAAGTATCATACTACTAAGTTTAGAAAAAGGAGTTTTGAAGGTATTTTTGTAGGTTATAGTAGCCATAGTAAGGCATACAGGATCTTTAATAGAAAAACCCTGGTTGTAGAAGAATCCATACATGTTGTATTTGATGAGACGAGCTTGCTGCAAAGCAACTCTTCTAGTGTGCTTATTGAAGATGCAGGTGCAAAGCTGAAAGGAATTAGCTTGGATGAACCATCCGATGACAAAGGTGAAAAGTTCATCAAGATCACCACTACAACACCTGTTGGAGAGGCTGATGATCAAGATAAAGAAGTCATCCAAGATGATGAAGTCACTCTGGTGATAGAAGATAATCCAGATGCAAGGACTCTAGAGCTCAAACATCCGAAGGATCACCCCATGGACCAGATCATAGGAGATCCCCGGGATGGTGTCAGAACTCGTAGAGGTACAACTAATGAGAATATATATTTAAGTTTTCTCTCACAGGTTGAACTAAAGAAGTTTGAGGAAGCAAACTCAGACGCTTCGTGGATAATGACGATGGAAGAAGAACTAAATCAGTTCAAGCGCTGCAAAGTATGGAAACTTGTTCCAAGACCCAAAGATAAGAACGTCATTGGGACAAAATAGGTCTACAGGAACAAGATGGACGAGGATGGAATAATTGTAAAGAATAAGGCCAGACTTGTCGCAAAAGGCTATCGTCAAGAAGAAGGAATCGACTTCGACCAGACGTACGCTCCAGTGGCAAGGCTGGAGGCAATAAGGTTATTCATAGCATATGCTGCACTCAAAGGCTTCACTATCTACCAAATGGACGTGAAGTCTGCCTTCCTTAATGGTAACATAAAAGAAGAGGTGTATGTGGAACAACCTATAGGTTTCGTTGATTCTAACTTTTCTGATTACGTTTATTTACTGCATAAAGCATTATATGGCCTGAAACAAGCTCCTCGAGCTTGGTATGAGATAATGTCTAGCTTTCTACTTGAGAACAAGTTCACAAGGGGAAAGATAGACAAGACATTATTTCTTAGGGAAATTAAATGCAAGATTTTGCTAGTGCAAATCTATGTCGACGTCATTATATTTGGCCCTACTGATGACAACCTCTGCAAGAAGTTTTCAAAACTTATGCAAGGGAAGTTTGAAATGACCAGTATGGGCGAGCTGAAGTATTTCTTATGGCTTCAAGTAAAACAGTCTGAAGATGGAATTTTCATCTCACAGACCAAGTTCACCAAAGAGCTGATTAAGAAATTCGGAATGGAGAATGCAACCTCGATGAGGACTCCAATGGGTTCAACTATGTCTCTAGATAAAGATGAAAAGGGAAACCTTTTGATGAAACCAAGTACAGAAGCATAATTGGATCCTTGCTCTACCTTACGGCAAGTAGACCTGACATAATGTTCTCAACATATGTCTATGTTAGATTTCAGGTGAACTCTAAGAAATCTCACTATGCTGCTGCAAAGCGAATTTTGAGACACCTTAAAGGTACGCCAAATCTTGGCTTATGGTACCCAAGAAGTAATGATAGCGAGCTAATAGGCTTTTCAGATGCAGATTTTGCAGGGAGCAAAGAAGATAGGAAAAGCACTTCAGAGACTTGCCAATTCTTTGGAAGAAGGCCTATCTCCTTGAGTAGCAAGAAGCAAAACTGTGTGGCAATTTCAACAGTTGAGTAAGAGTACATCTCTGCAAGCAGTTGCTGTGCACAATTACTTTGGATAAAGAATCAGTTTAAGGACTACAACATGAAGTTTAAAAACATTCCTCTATTTTGCGACTCTTCCAGCGCAATTGCAATAGCCAACAACCCAGTCTCGTACAGCCGGACAAAGCATATAGAGCTAAGGTATCACTTCATCCGGGAGCATGTGGAGCATGGGGACATAGACCTTCAATATGACTCTACAGATAGGCAAATTGCAGACATCTTTACGAAGCCGCTGGACGAGACCAATTTCTCGTTCTTCAAAATAGAACTTGGGATGCTCAACAAAGAAGACTAGAGAAGCTGGATTTTCAAGAAGGTTCAAGGTTCAAAGGTCAGTCAAATATTGGAATTTTACAAAATTTTAACTCTTTGACTCGAGTAAGTTACAGCCTCCTCGAGTAAGAATATGACCTACTCGAGTAGTAGAATGACATACTCGAGTAGTCTACTTGACCTACTCGAGTAGCAGACTGACATACTCGAGTAGTCAACTTCACATACCCGAGTACCTTACTCACCTACTCGAGTACTTCTCTACATCTACTCGAGTACTTCTGCATACCTACTCGAGTAATTCCAGACACATCAACTCGCGTATATGCCGAGTCTTTATTCAAATTCTCTTATGCGCAAACCAAGGCTTATGCCGCCTCTTCTATGGTTTAATTCATTCATTTTCGGTTAATTAGACCACAAAACTATGGTTATATAAATAATAAAATTCGGAAATGTCCTACACAAAATCATTTCCGCTCTCTCGAGTACCCGACTGCCTCTTCGCCTTCCTCAAGTAGTTGTAGAGCCGCGCGCTTTCCTTCACCCCGTCGAAACTTTCTAGTGTTTCTGAATCATGGCCGCCTCCTCTAAAATCAGCGTTGGTTCGGAATTGGTCGCCGCTGGGATTGCAGAACTATCTGATGACTTCCACAATCTCATGATCTTTCTCAACACCATCGGATTAACTTTCATCCTTCAAGAACCTTGTCGAATCCTATTTCCAAAAGTTGCAAAGTTTTTCAGAAACGTCAAAGTCAAGCGCAATGGCACCGTTCTCAAATCCAAAGTCAAAGGTATCAAAATCAAACTCACCAAAACTTCAGTATCCCAACTTCTTCGAATGCCGATCGTCGATGAAGAAGATAATCTCGGGCCAGCTGAGTCTGACAGAACATGTCTTTTCTGTGGCGTTTATCCTGAGCAACAACACATCAACCGTTCTCAGATGAACGCTGAAGGGAAGTTGTTAGTTGATATAATTGGAAAAGTTTTTCTGTGCAGAACAAATTCCATCAGAGACATTCATCTTTATTTCTTTGACATTATGCAATCCATAGTATGCAAAAAGAAATTTCAATTTGGTATGATGATTTTAGATAAAATCAAAGACATCATCAAATCCCCCAATTATGCCGGGATAATTTCTCTACTCCTTCATGAGATAAACCCTGAAACCCTCAACTTCTCTAAAGGCAGTATCCTTCACCACATGAAGAAGGTCTTCATCTCCTCCATTCAAAGATGGGAGCTCAAGTTGCAGAATCCTTCTCAAGCTGCTAAGGTTACTGAAGTTCTAGACACAAAGGACAGGACCCCATCTCCCTCTCCATCTCTGGTCCCCAGCTCCTCTGGTGCACCTTTTGAGGGGGAGTTTGTTCCTATTGTTCCAACAAGTATTCCTAATCCTCCACCTGTTACCCCAGAAGACATTCCCTCAGATCAACGACTTCAAGAAACACTCCTCTATACATAAGCTGCCATCAATGAGATGATAGCAGAATTGACAGCAGATTTACCTCCTCCTCCTCCTCCTTCTCCAAAGAAACCCACAACTAAAATACCACCAGAATCCCCTCCAGAAAAATCTCCAGCACAATCTCCTTCTCCTACCAAGTCTCCAGCAAAATCTCCAGCAAGGTCTCCAGCTAAATTTCCTGATGCTCATAAAGAGCAGACAGAAACCATTTTCATTTCAGATGAGGCATCACCTGAGCCAGTTGAAGCCCCTCTAAGTAACTTGAACTTCTCCATCCCCACAGTCACTGATGAAGGGAATGCCATGATTCCAACTACAAGAGCAGACAACTCTGTCACCATAACTGAAATAGCTCCATGGAAAGCTCCTCCTCCTCCAGTTACCTCTTCTAGTGCTCCTCCAGCTACTGCCTCCTCTACTGATTTACTAACTCAGATTGCCCTTCTACTTCCAGAACAGAGAACTTACTTTTTCACGTCTTTAAAAGCTGTTACTGCTAAGGTCACTGCTCTAGAAACTGAGATGAGCAGAGGATTTGCTGAAATCCAACATAATACAAATCAGCTCAGACACCTTATTCAAATTGGTGGCAATGCTCTGGATCACACCATTACTAGTATTGGTCAAGTGATGGAGCAAGGTCTGACTCTTGCTAACAATCAGATGGAATTGGACAAAAGAGCTGAAACCTCAAAGATGAAAATCTGTGAAGAGGTTGGCACTTTCAAAGAAGATGCAATCTCTCAGCTATCTGTTGAAGTCAGAAAGGGGGAGAAGTTGGTGAAAGAGTATTTAGAAAAATCAGATGCTGCCATCCAAGAGCTTTGGAAAGTCAAAGTGAAAGAAATTCATGATGATGTCCTAACACAGATTCAGAGTGTCAAATTTTATACATATGACACTACTGTCTGGATGCATAACCAGATCCTGCTTGAGTTTACTGCTAATCCAACCATCATTCCTCATCATCTAAATCCATTAGCTGCTGATGCTCTTGTTCAAGCTCCTCAACCCGCCTTCTCTCCAAGACATGGTGACACTGTTGCTCCTCCTAATTCCTACTCTCAGGGTTGGGAAGATGATCCTGCAGATATCTTCCTTCATGCTCCTCCTGAAATACAAACTTCTAGAAAGAAAAGAAAGTATGGTGAAGGTCCCTCTGCCAGCAAGTCCATTCCAGTTTCTGATGCTGATAAGAGAAAAGCTCCTGATTTTGCTGAGATATGGTCTCCCACTTCTAAGTCCCTCATCCTGGATACACTCAAACTTGTTATGGACTACCATGAGAGCAGGAATATACATTACAGTTCCCAGGAATGGGAGTTATATGATAAATCAATGACCAAGAGAAGATTATATGACAGAGAATTTGGAAGAAACAATCCTACTGCTCCTCCAAGACCTCCCAAGTATTACCCAAAGCCTTACAGCTACCAAAGGAGAAAACAGGAGAAGCAAGACAGGCAGCATCTTCAGATCTAGATACAAAGAACTTATGAGTTGTGGAAATGATTTTTGTTGATAATGACATTTTTGGATATTCACACTTATATAATTCTAAGTTTTTGATCTTATTATCTTTTTCATAGTCCTTTGCTTGCTTACACTGATCTATCTACTTAGCATTCTTTTTATGTCCATAATTCACCTTAGTGTAAAGGGTTCTGACTTCTACAAATAGGGAGAGATTGTTGGGTATTGTATCCACACTAACCCAGATTTGATGAAGTCATCCTTGAACTAAGATGAATTAAGTTGTATTTGATGCTCGGTTTGAGTTATGTGTTTGCAGGATTCTTATGGGAAGTGTATACCAATGTCAGTCTACAATGGGTCACCAAACACAGGACCATACAATGTAATCCCTCATTGTGTGATCCAAGGTGTTGACTCATGTGTAGCCTCTCTATTGGGATACACTTCATATTCAAGCTCTAGGACTAAGTGAAAAGACTTGATGCTGGTCTCACGTTAGAAGAAGAAAAAAATTCTGTCAAGAAAATTTCCTAAGTATTATACTCGAGTAGTTCTATACTTACTCGAGTAAAATGCTGAGTTCATACTCGAGTAATAATACTCTTACTCGAGTAGGTATGGTATATCCCGAGTTGTCTATTTATGGCTCTCGAGTAGTTAAGATAAGTACTCTAGTAGTTTCCTTTCTCCTCTCGGGTTTACAGAATTTTTCTCTTTCAAAAGTTTTCTAAGTTAAATACTCGAGTAGTACTGTATAATACTTGAGTAGTTTTATCTTCTGTCTCGAGTATTTGAATTCTGACTCTCATGTAGTTCTCACTTACTCGAGTAGTCTAAGTCATGTACTCGAGTAGTTCATATACTACTCTAGTAGTCCAGAATTATTACTCGAGTAACCCAACATTGTATTCCAAAAAATTTTTCTAAGTGAATTACTCGAGTAGTCATTTCCATATACTCGAGTAGTTCCTATCGTCTCGAGTAGTTCAACTTCTATACTCGAGTAGTTCAGTATTATAGTTTAGAAAAATTTCTAAGTCCCTGACTTGTGTAGTTTCTCAACTGCTCGAGTAGTTTATTCTCATCTACTCGAGTAGTATTCCTTGTACTCGAGTAATTCACTCCACCTCTCGTATAACTACTTAAGTACTCGAGTATGTCATTTTTGATACTCGAGTAGCTGAATTCTGTTTCGTCAAGTTTACTCGAGTAGTTGACTCCATGTACTCGAGTAACTAAATTATTCTCTCCCGAGTAGTTTTCTTATATACTCGAGTAGTCATCTTCTACCCACTCGAGTAGTGTTGTAATGTACTCGTGTATTCTTTTCTCTCTCGAGTATCTTACTTCAATTTTTTCGAAAATTTTGTTAAGTCCAGTATAACAGAATTCTTTATGAACCTTGACGTGATTGGTCCACGTGTATCTCATAATGACTTAATTATGGCTAATCTTCTCCTCTCCTATAAATAGTCTTGTCAAACCGACAAACCCTAATTAATTAATTTTTATCAAAAAGAATTTTCAAAAGTTTTACAGTCGTATTCTCAAGCTTTCTGAATTCCTCTTTCTCTCTCCAAGAAATTAAAATCGTCGCCGCCGCCGTCGCTGATTCCCGACCGGCTAGGGTTTCGCCTTTAGAGGATTCAGATCAAGAAGGCTTTCCAGATCGAGATTTGCTCAACTCCTCATCTTCTGATTCGATCGATCGTGTGAAGCCAAGAAGTTTCAGATCCAATCTTGCAGAGATTTCTCTTCATCATTCTGATAAAGCCGCAAAGCCTAGAAGAAGAAATTTCTGGCCGACAGTTGCAGATCTGAAAAAGAAGATTTATTGTTTGTATTTCTATACAATTTTTTTCATTCGTGTAGGAGAAATTTCTCCGAGTGTAGGAGCTTTTGTCTCCGAGATTGTAGGAAGTTTTACCTTCTGAATGTAGATCCGTTTTGTGGATCGAGATTGTAGGAACATTGTTCCGAGAGTAGGATTGATTTTCAATCCGAGATAGTGGAGTAGCCGAGTCTAGTGTATTGTTAGATCGGTGAGGGAAAGTGGATGTACCCAATGTTGGGGAACCACTATAAATCTTGTCTCGTCTGTGATTAATTGGTAGATAGATCTGTGCTTTGGTTTGAAATTTTTATTCCGCAAAAAGACGCACATCTCACCTATTCACCCCCCTCTAGGTGATTTAGGTAGGCAACTATAAACTTTCAACGAGTGTGTTAAATCATATGATTGAGATCATATGATTGATATGGTCGTTCCTCGTAAAACGACACAAAAACGAGATTTTTTAATATCGAGCTAGAGAACTCCGATCTGAGTTCTATCAGTTTTTATTGCTTTGTATAGTAGATATGAGCGCATTGGAACTCATTGCATCACAATCTGAAGCCTAGCAGTGAATTCGAGCAGTTTTGACCATTTCAGTGCACTATGAAGCACAAATTTTGAATATTTAATAAACGAACTCTGATTTGACCCTGATCTGTGGCATTGGATTCATATGGTCAATACGAAGTTAACAGAGTTCGTCCCGGTCAGTTTCCATGACGGGTGGTCAATCCATGGTTAGATCAAGTTTAGTCGTGCACCGAAAAGCGTGTGCACACCAATTGTGACATGACATCCCAACTTTGACCCGACCTCCGATGACTTGGACCTATTTTGACTTTGACTTGCAAGGGAGACCCATCCTAGGGTTGACCTTGGTCAAACCCCCTAAAAAGTACATTTTTGAATTTCTTTTTCAAAGGAGGTATACACCTCCTCACCGTGGCTGGGTGGGGATTTACTACCCTCACCCTTAGGCCATCAAATCAGCAAGAAAGGGTGAGAGATGGCCCAAAGGCCAAGATGAGGTACAACCCTCTATTCTTCACCTCTTTCTCACTCCCAAGCCCAAGCCCATCAAACCCTCCTCTTAGATGCTTTCCACCGGTCTTATACTGGACTATTTAATGAGTGCCAGCTGTCAAGACAACTGGAGGGAGGAGGAGAACACCTCCTCCTCTCAATTTAATCACATACCAGGGAAGTGAGGTGGGGTGACCACCCTCTCATCCTATATATGGCCATGCCCCCATACTCTCCTCACTCACAGCTTGGGTAGACCCAAACCACTCTCTACATGGGTTCCACTTCGCCAAAAAATACAAACTGAGCCCACATCCTCTGGCACCTTACATGGTGTTTCGGCCGGGAACTTCCCGAGCTCCACCAAGCAGGTAGAAAACCTTCTTGTTGGGTATTGTATCCACAATAACCCTAATTTGAAGAAATGTCCCATGAACTAAGATTGTATTTGATTGCGCAGTTTTTGTTATATTCATGCAGGACATTATTGCTATGTACAACCCAATGTCTGGTTATAGAGGGTCATGAAACATAGTACTATACAATGTAATCTCTTATTGGATAGGCCAATATGTTGACCCACGTGTAATCTCTCTATTGCAGTGTACTTCTATTTCAAGTGCATTAGAAGATTTAAGGAAGGATGTCTTACTGAATGCAGTAAAGACAAAATTTTCTCTAAGGAAAATTCATCTAGTATCATAGAGTAGACTCGGCGAATGCGTTGAGTTTATCTGTTGATACTCATCGAATTCCTCTGGTATACCTGCTGATATTCATCGACTTCGTAGGAATTAACTCTACAAATTTTTACCGCATCCTTAAGAATCGGCCAAATAAAATTTGGTGTATATCGCCTTAAATACTCGTCGAATTCGTCGAAGTTATCTTTCGATACTCATCGAATATGTCAGGTATGTCGGTCGATATTTGTCGAATTCACTGAGTCTCTCTAGGAATGAGCTGAGCTCTCAAATAGATCTATCTGGATTCATCTAAGTCCTTTTCGTTGTATTTTAAAGTAGTTCGACGAGTATATCCTGATATACTTGATGATACTCGACAAAAAAGACTGAGCGTTTATTTTCGATTTTACGTTCGGCTCATCCCGACTGCCAAGTACAGTAACTCGCGGATTTCTCGGTATGGAAGGAATTTCTAGCCATTAGAGAAGAGGAATTCCTATAAATACCTAGGGGATTTTCTTTCAACCATAATCGTGCTTTTACATTTTCAAATCGAGAAATTTCAAAAAGCTCTCATTGGCGTACTCGATACCATTCTTCACGATTCTCTCGGCCGACGACTTGACACACGATTAGTTTCTTCAACAAGGCGTCGACTAGATCTCTGATCTCTAAAAGGCTAAGTACTCCTAAGATCTAGTTGATCCCTATTGTTCAGATCAAGACTTCAAGGATTTCATGTTCTCTTTTTCCTCAAGGTTTTCAAGTTCTACTTTTTAGAGGAAAGGAAGACTGAAGATTTCAGATCTGAAGAAGATTATTCATAATCTATTATTGTATAACTCTTTTTATACTATTGCAGGAGGTCTTGCCTCCGAGTTATAGATCCTTGTTTATAGGATTGAGTTTGTAGGAGAGGTTGTTCTCCGAGTGGTAGGAGAGTTGTCTCCAAGTTTGTAGGAGTTGAGGCTCCGAGTTGTAAGATTGTTTTCAATCTGAGATAAAGGTGAAGTAGTAGAATCTAGCCCTTCGCGGTAGATAGGCGAGGTGGGACAGTGCACATACCCAACTCGTGGAACCACTATAAATTCTTTGTATTTCTGTGTGCTTGTTTGTACTAATTTTTTATTCCTCTAAAAGACATAGAACTCACCTATGCACCCCCTCTAGGTGATTTAGGTTGACTACTAGACACTTTCAATTGGTATCAGAGGGGTGTTGTTCGATATAAGGTTAACACCTTTAACAAGATCTCTAATCTAGTTGTCAAGTGCTTCCACAAAGCAAATATGGATAGAAGCAAGGATATGTCTTCAATGAAGTTGTCAGTGTGCACTAAGGAGAACTTCCCCATGTGGAAGGAGAGAACCAGATTCTATATGGAAGTTGTTGATCCCCTCATTTTTCAGATTGTTGAAGAAGGCCCTCATGTTCATACTCAAGCCTCTGCCAGGAATCCTAACATCCAATGAAAGAAAACGGTTGTCAACCTAAATCACCTAGAGGGGGGTGAATAGGTGAGTTGTGCGTCTTTTGCGGAATAAAAAATAATTAGAGCACAGCGCAGAACTATCGACCAATATCACAGACGACACAAGATTTATAGTGGTTCCCCGACCTTGGGTACATCCACTTTCCCTCACCGATCTAGCAATCAACTAGACTCGGCTACTCCACTATCTCGGATCAAAAATCGATCCTACCCTCGGAATAAAGTTCCTACAAACATGATCCAAACAAAGGGATCTACACCTCGGAAGATAACACTTCCTACAAACTCGGAGTGAAAAACTCCTACACTCGGAGAAACTTTCTCCTACAAGATTAATAAAGTTTTGGAAAAATTATACAAACAGTAAATCCAATCAGATCTGATGAACCGGCCAGAAACTTCTTCTTATGGACTTTGCAGTACTATCAGAAATCGGTGAAGAGAGTCTCGGCCCAGATCTGGATCTTCTTGCTTTTACAGAATCGGAGAGAGAAGATGAACAGTGATGTCGATCTCGATCTGTAACTTTCTTCAGAATGAATCCTCTGAACTTAGAAGCAGTGGCCGGAGAAGATGGTGGCGGCGGCGGCTTCCGTTTCGTGAATAACAGACAGAGGAGTCGGCTGAAAACTTTCTCAAAATAAAATGACAAGAAGGCTTGGAGAATACTTAGGGTTTGTCATTTTCTGATAAGACTTTATATAGGAGAGAATAACGGTCATAATCGGTCATAATTAGGTGCACGTGGACCAATCATGTCTCGTGATTTGAAAATCCCGTCAGAAAAAAGACTTAGACAAATTTCAGGAAAGTTCAGCCATATACACGAGTAAGAGAAGATCTACTCGAGTAGTTGAATAACCACTCGAGTACATGAAGGAGAACATACTCGGGTATATAAATATAGGCTACTCGAGTAGGCAGAAACCAACTACTCGAGTAAGCAGAAAGAACTGCTCGAGTGTGTATAGAGAACTACTCGAGTACATAAAGGAACTAATCGAGTACAAGAAAAACTACTCGAGTATATTACATAAACTACTCGAGTACATGAAGGACTACTCGAGTGGAACACTTAGAATAAATTCTGAAGAGGTCAGCAAGCAGCTACTTGAGTAGTTGAACTAAACTACTCGAGAGTAAGTGATCTACTCGAGTAGGTGAAAGTTCTACTCGAGTAAAGGACTTAGAAAATTCTGGAGTTAGGAAAATTTCAAAGTACACGAGTGAAACACGATCTACTCGAGTAGGAATAATGAACTACTCGAGTATGATTCTATCTACTCGAGTATGTGAGTATACTTACTCGAGTATATGAGTGTTTATACTCGAGTCCATGACTTAGAATAATTTTGATGAGAGAAGCCTTTAATACTCGGGTATAATGAGTGATCTACTCGAGTATATAAACATGCTACTCGAGTATATGACTAAGTCTACTCGAGTACATGACTTAGCTACATGAGAGGTACACTTAAGTACTCGAGTACAAGGTTTCTTTACTTGAGTAAATTATACCCAATCTACTCGAGTAGTTATGGACCTACTCGAGTAAAAGACTTAGAGAATTTTTGTTGTTGGAAAGCTCTTTCTTCTAATGTAGTCAACTTCCAATCCTTTTTCCCAAGGTCCAATAGCTTGAATATGAAGTGTATCCCAATAGAGAGACCACACATGAGTCAACACCTTGGAATATGCAATGAGGGATTACATTGCACAGTTCCTGTGTTTGGTGACCCACTATGGACTGACATTGGTCCACACTTCCCAGTGAAATTCCTGCAAACATATAACTCAAACTAAGCATCAAATACAACTTAATTCATCTTAGTTCCAGGGTGACTTCATCAAATCTGGGTTCGTGTGGATGTAATACCCAACAATCTCCCCCTATTTGTTGAAGTCAGAACCCTTTACACTAAGGTGAATTATAGAAATAAAAGAAACTAAGTAGAAAAAAATGTGCAGGTAAGCAATAGACAATGAAAAAGATAATTAGATAGAAATTTAGAATTGTATATATGTAAATTTCCAAAAACATCAAGTCTACAACTTGTCATTTCAATCTCTCAACATCTTTTAGGTTTAGGCTTGGGCTTGCTGCTTTTCCATCTTTTCTTGCTGTCTTCTTAGATAGCTGAAAGGCTTAGGGAAATATTTAGGAGGCCTTGGAGGAGCAGCAGGATTATTTCTCCCAAACTCTCTGTCATGGATCTTCCTTTTTAGCATAGATTTTTCATATAGCTCCCATTCTTGGGAACTGTAATGAATGTTCCTGTTCTCATTAAGATCCATAACTAGTCTGAGTGTGTCCAAAATTAGAGACTTGGAAGTTGGAGACCAAGCTTCAACATGTTTAGTGGCTTTGGAAGGAGCAGTCCTGCTAGCAGAGGGGCCTTCACCATACTTCCTTTTCTTCTTGTAGGTTCTGATCTCTAGAGGAGCTTGAAGGAAGATATCAGCAGGGTCTTCTGGAGCATAGGAGTCTGGAGGGTCAACTGTGTCTCCAAGCCTGGGAGAGAAAGAGGGTTACAGAGGAACAGCTGGGGCAGTGACATCTGTAGCTAGAGGGTTGAGATGATGGGGAATGATGTTGGGATCAACTGCAAGGTCTGGAAAAATCTGATTGTGCATCCAGACAGCAGTATCATAGGTGTGAAATTTGACACTCTGTATCTGGGCTAGCACATCAGCATGAATGGTCTTCACATGAGCTTCCCATATATCTGTCTTCTGAGCAGCAGATTTTTCTACCGGTTCTTTGAGTTCTTTTATCAAACCCTCCCCCTTTCTGATTTCAACAGATAGCTGGGCTATAACATCATCTTTGCAAATACCCACTTCTTCACAGATTTTCATTTTGTTAGGTTCATTCCTCTTGTCTAGCTCTATCTAATTGTTTGCCAGGGTGACACCTTGTTCTATAACATTGCCAACACTAGTGATAGTGTGGTCAAGGGCTTTGCCACCAAGTTGAAATAAATACTTGAGCTTGTCAGTGTTATGCTGAATTTCAGCAAACCCTCTGCTCATCTCAGTCTCAAGGGCAGTGACCTTGTCAGTGACTATCTTTAGGGAGGTGTCAAAATAATTTCTCTGTTCTTGAAGAAGAAGTGCAATATGTTGCAGCAAATCTGAGGAGGAAGGGACTGGAACAGCAGCAGTAGAGGGAGCAGCAGTAGGGAGAGAAGGAGTTACCCAATGATCTATTTCTTCAATTATCACAGAGCTGTGAGCTCTGGTGGTAGGAGTGAGAGCAACCCCTTCTTCTGTATCCCGAGGAAGAGAGAATTCTAGATTTCTGAGAGGGGCCTCAGCTGGCTCAGGAGAAGGCTCATCAGAAATAAGAATAGTGTCTTGCTTGTCTTTTGGGGGATTTGGAGATGGTGTTGGAGTCCTGGCTGGAGAATGGGTAGGAGACTGTGCTGGAGAGAAGTCCTTGTGACATTCAGAGGTTGGAGCTGGAGGAGATAGAGGAGGAATGGGCATCACTTCTTCAGAAATCTCTGCAATCATAGCATTTATGGCAGCAGCTGTGGACAGAAGAGATTCTTGATGTAATTGATCTGAAGGAGTGGCTGGACTGCCTGGAGTATGAGGGAGGGAAGAGAGTGTTGGTTGAGGAGAGGGCTGCCTGACTTGGATAGAAGGAGCAGGCTCCCCCTCACTTAGTGCACCAGAGGAGCTGGCCACATGATGAGGAGAGGGAGATGGAGTCCTGTCCTCTATAGCTGGAACTTCTGGAGCTTCTGAGATCTTTGCAGCTTGGGCAGAATTCTTTAGCTTGAGATCCCATCTCTGAATGGAAGAGATGGAGACCTTCTTCATGTGGTGAAGAGGGGTCCCTTTGGAGAAGTTGAAGACCTCAGGATTTGTTTCATGGAGGAGCAGAGAGATAATTCTGGCGTAGTTGGGAGATTTTAAACTGTCCTTTATTTTATCCAGAATCAGCATACCAAATTGGTATTTCTTGCGGCAGACAATTGCTTGCATTATGTCGAAGAAATATAGAGGAATGTCCCTTATGGAGTTGGTCTTGCACAGCAGAATCTTGCCAATAATATCAACTAGAAATTTTACTTCAGCGTTCATGTCTGACCATTTAATATACTGAGCTTCAGAAGAAATGTCATAGAAAAGGGTTGTTCTATCAATGTCTTCATCATCTAATTCATCTTCTTCATCTACAAGTGGCAGTCGGAGAAGCTGAGAGACAGAGGTCTTGGTGAGCTTGATTTTCATACCTTTCACTTTTGATTTTAGGACAAGTCCATGACGCTTGACCTTCAGGTTTAAGAAGAATTCAGCAACTTCTTTGAATAAAATTCGGCAGGGTTCCTGGAGGATGAAGGAGAGGCCGGCAGTATCGAGAAGGATGAGTAGAAGTCATCTGAGAGCTCTACAATACCTGCGGTGATGAGTTCTGATCCGACGCCTATCTTGGAAGAAGCGGACATGGCTGCGGTGACTGGAAATGGTGAGGAGGGAAGCGGCTCTGCAACAGCGGCGGAGGAGAGTAGGCGAAGCGGCAGAGTAGGCGAAGCGACAGAGGGTACTCGAGAGAATGAAATGATTTTGTGTAGGTTGGGTTTTTCGGAAATTCATATATATAACCCTAAATTACATATAATTAATTTGAAGGAAATTAACTAAAGAGAGGGAAGAGGCGGCATTTAGCCTTGGGTGGCGAATAGAAAAACTTTCAAAATCTGGGAAACACTACACGAGAAAGATATAGACTACGCGAGTAGGTAAGAGGTTACTCGAGTAGATCTTCAGAAATTACTCGAGTCGGTCTGCAGAAAGTACTCGAGTAGGTAAGTGACTTACTCGAGTAGGTAAGTGACTTACTCGAGTAGGGAAGTGACTTACTCGAGTAGGTAAGTAGGGACTCGAGTAGGCACACTCTTATATTCGGGTAAGTAGAGAGGAGTACTCGAGTAGGTAGATTAACGTACTCGAGTATGTCAGTAGTTACTCGAGTAGGTCTGCAGTGACTCGAGTAGGTGAATTAACATACTCGAGTATGTCTTATGCTTCTCGAGTCAAACTTGAAAAAAATTTTTCAGAAAATGTAGATTTTGACTAACCCCTTGGAATTACTTGCTTCTTAGTCATCTAGCCTTCTTTAGTCCTCTTTGTTGAGCATCCCAAGCTCAGTCTTGAAGAACGAGAACTTGGTCTCGTCCAGCGGCTTTATGAAGATATCTGCAACTTGTATATCTGTAGGCACATATTGGAGATCTATGTCTTCATGCTCCACATATTCTCGGATGAAGTGATACCTTAGCTCGATGTGCTTTGTCCGGCTGTGGGAGACTAGATTGTTGGCTATTGCAATTGCGCTGGAAGAGTCGCAAAACAAAGGAATATCCTTGAACTGCAGGTTGTAGTCCTCGAACTGATTCTTTATCCATAGCAACTATGCGCAACAATTGCCTGCAGAGATATACTCTGACTCGGCCATTGAGATTGCGACACAGTTCTGCTTCTTGCTACTCCAGGAGATTAGCCTTCTTCCGAAGAATTGGCAAGTCCCTGAGGTGCTTTTCCGGTCGTCTTTGCTACCTGCAAAATCTGCATCTGAAAACCCAATTAGTTCGCTGTCATTACTTCTTGGGTACCATAAGCCAAGATTTGGTGTTCCTTTAAGTTATCTCAGGATCCGCTTTGCAGCAGCGTAATGAGAGTCCTTAGAGTTCACCTGAAATCTAGCACAGACACATGTTGAAAACATTATGTCAGGTTTGCTGGCAGTAAGGTAGAGCAAGGATCCAATTATGCTTCTATACTTGGTTTCATCAAAAGGTTTCCCTTTTTCATCCTTGTCCAGAGACATAGTTGAGCCCATTGGAGTCCTCATAGAGGTTGCGTTCTGCATTCCGAATTTCTTAATTAGCTCTTTGGTGAACTTGGTCTGTGAGATGAAAATTCCATCTTCAGATTGTTTCACCTAAAGCCCTAAGAAATACTTCAGCTCGCCCATACTGCTCATTTCAAACTTCCCTTGCACAAGTTTTGAAAACTTTTTGCAGAGGTTGTCATCTGTAGAGCCAAAAATGATGTCGTCGACATAGATTTGCACTAGCAAAATCTTGCCTTTTATTTCCCTAAGAAATAATGTCTTGTCTATCTTTCCCCTTGTGAACTTGTTCTCAAGTAGAAAGGTAGACAGCGTTTCATACCAAGCTCTAGGAGCTTGTTTCAGACCATATAGGGCCTTGTGCAGAAAATAGACATGATCAGGAAAGTTAGGATCAACGAAACCTGGACGTTGTTCCACATACACTTCCTCCTTTATGTTACCATTTAGGAAGGCCGACTTCACGTCCATCTGATAGACGGTGAAGCCTTTGAAAGCAGCATATGCTAGGAACAACCTTATTGCCTCCAGCCTCGCCACTGGAGCATATGTCTGGTCAAAGTCGATTCCTTCTCCTTGACGATAGCCTTTAGCGACGAGTCTAGCCTTGTTCTTTATGATAGTTCCGTCTTCGTCCATTTGTTCATGTAAACCCATTTTATTCCAATGATGTTCTTTCCTTTGGGTCTTGGAACAAGTATCCACACATTGCAGTGCTTGAACTGATTTAGCTCTTCTTCCATTGCAATTATCCATGATGCGTCTGAGTTTGCTTCCTCAAATTTCTTTGGTTCAACCTGTGAGAGAAAACACAAATGAAGATTCTCATTAGTTGTACCTCTTCAAGTTCTGACACCATCCCGGGGATCTCCTATGATCTGGTCTATGGGGTGATCCTTCAGATGTCTGAGCTCTAGAGTTCTTGCATCTGGAGTATCTTCAATCACTGGAATGATTTATTTATCCTGGATGATTTCTTCATTTTGATCATCAGCCTCTCCAATAGGAGTTGGAGTGGTGATCTTAATGAATTTCTCGCCTTTGTCTTCGGACGGATCATCCAAGCTAGTTTCTTTCAGCTTTTCACCTGCATCTTCAATGAGCACACTAGACGGATTGCTTTGCAGCAAGCTCGTCTCATCAAATACAACATGTATCGATTTTTCCACCACCAGGGTTTTTCTATTAAATATCCTATATGCCTTACTATGACTACTATAGCCTACAAAAATACCTTCAAAGCTCTTTTCGCTGAACTTGGTGGTATGATACTTACCATGGTTAAGTACGAAGCATTTACAACCAAAGATTCTAAAGTATGAGACCGTTGGTTTCCTTCCTTTCAGAAGTTCGTAAGGTATCTTATTGTGGTCTTTGTTTATGAGTGCTCGATTTTGCACGTGGCATGCAGTGTTGACGGCTTCAGCCCAGAAGTACTCCGGTAGTGAAGCATCACTCAACATGGTCCTGCAGGCCTCTATGAGTGTTCTGTTCCTTCTCTCAGCCACTCCATTCTGTTGTGGAGTACGAGGAGAGGAAAACTCATGAAAGATACCTAAGCTTTCACAGAATTCTGTCATGGCCCCAGATTTGAACTCTGTTCCGTTGTCACTTTTAATTTTGACTATGGAGCAGTTGTATTCATTCTGGACTTGCCTGACAAAATTAGTAAAGATGTCGAAGGTATCTGACTTGTGTTTCAGAAAGAACACCCACGCAAAGCGCGAGAAGTCATCAATAATTACCAATGTATAGTACTTACCTCCCAAACTTCTAATTTGCAGTGGACCAAACAAGTTCATGTGTAGTAGATGGAGACATCTGTTAGAGTCTTTGCCAATAATGCTTATAAAGGTAGCCCTTGTTTGCTTGTCTTTTACGCATGCATGACAAGGCCTGTCTTTGACGCATTTGACATTTAGGGCATCACGTACTAAGTTCATTGAAAATAGTTTATTAATGGTTTTGAAATTAATATGTGCTAGTCTCTTGTGCCATTGGTCACCAAGAGAAGCACTATCTTTTGCTAAAAGACACACTGGTGTAGAGGAATCTATACAGATGAAATTTAAACAGAAAATATTCCTGCTTCGAGTGCCGGATAGAATCATTTCCATATTGTCAACGGATTTTATCAAGCACTTATCAGCATGGAACTCAACTATGTATCCTTTATCGCAGAGTTGGCTTATGCTAATGAGATTGTGTTCCAATCCTTCGACATTGGCCACATCCGAGAAGGATACATTGTCGTTAGTAATCATACCATAGCCTCTAGTAATTCCACGGTCTGAACCTCCAAAGATGACCTTTGGTCCGTTCATGACTGGAGTAAAGTTCTAAATGAGGCTTCTAGTCCCGGTCATATGCCGAGAGCATCCGCTGTCCAAGTACCAGATGGGCGTTTTGTTGGCCTTTGGACATCACTGCAATCATAATAAATTTGCCTTAGGAACCCAAACACGTTTGGGTCCTTGGTCTCGGGTTAGAATACTCCCCCTACGAGTGTTAGCATTATGAGCGGTCTTTCTCATATTGCTAACATGAGGGGTTGCAGCATTTCTGGAATTGAACCAGCAATCTATGGCGAAGTGACCAACCTTGCCACAGCACCAACAGTCAAATCTGTTGTACCTTTGCCTCAAGATCTCCTGCTTGACCTTTTGGAATTTTGGTCTAGCAGGGGTAGCATTCTTGGAGGAAGATGCCTCATGATGATGGCAATCACATGGCTTCTTCTCCTTTATGGGCTTCTCTACAACAGGCTTTGTCTTTGGTGCCTTCTTGAAGTTATGCCCATGATTGAAAGGGCCATAGCTCTGAAGAATAACTTCTTCATAAGGTGCCTTAAAGACACTCTTGCCAAAGTTTCGGGGTCGAGCCCATACTTGATAGCGGGACTTTGGCTCTACATAGGTAGGCCTAGCAAAGTGCCCGTAGGATGAGTCAAAATCAAACTCATTTGATGGAAAGATGACCATTTTGAATGTAGTTTGATTTTGAGGGGCTTTTCCCTTTTCTTCGACTGAGGCCTTTTTGGCTGCCTTATTTTTCCGTTGATTCTTGTTTCTCCTAGAGGATTTACTAGGAGCTTCTTCATGGCCTAGTCCAGCTCCCTTGGCCTTTGCTGAGAATTCAGCAACGAATGGAAGAACTGTTTTGGGCTTTGAGAAACTCTCAACAAGTTTCCTTTCAGCCGCAAGTTCAGCTTCCAATCCTTTGATGATCTTCTCCTTAAGGTCAAGGTGCTCAAGAGCCTTGTTATATTCTTCAATAGCATTATTGAAGTTTCCTTCGAGGGAATCAGTCTTTGCGACTTTCTCTCTCAAGATGCTCTCTTCGACTTTTAGAGATTTGATCTCTTTATCCTGAGTCTTCACGACTCGACGACATTTGTCGTAGGCCATGATTAACTCCTTGTACTGGGCCATTAATTCTGACTCATCGTCAGAGGAGCTACCCTCGCAATCATGTTCAGAGACTTCAGAATCTGAAAGAGGGGTATGTTAGTTTACCTTCCCAGTGAACTGGGGCTCTTGTTCATCATCTGTTTGAGCCATTAGCCCAAAGTAAGCTTCTTCTTCTTCGCTTGACTCAGATGAGTCGGAGTCGCTAAGAGTCTTGCTCTTTTTGGCTATGAGGCTCTTCTCTTTCCTCTTCTTGTTGTGTGAGGATTTCTTGTCTTCTCTTCTACCACCCTCCTTCTTCTTATGAGGGCAGTCAGCAATGACGTGACCTGACTTATTACAGCAATAGCAAATGATGTCAGTTGAAACGTATTTGTTCTGTTTAGTATTGTACCTTTCGTGGCTGCTTGAGCCTTTTCTTTGTCGATCGCCATCGCGTCGCAATCTTCTGTATGAGGCATCCTTGCCTTTCCATTATTTCTTTTTATTAAGAAACTTCTTGAATTGCCTTGAGAGTAAAGAGAACTCTTCTTCAGATAGTTCAGAGCCTGAGGTACTAGGCTCTGATGTTTCTTCTTCTTCATCAACTTCTGGAGCTGGAGCGGGGGAGGCAGCTTTAGTCTTTCTAGAGGTGTCTGCCTTCAGAGCAACAGATTTCTCTTTTAGAGCAGACCTGCCTTTCTCTTCTTCAACTTTTCTTGTATTGATTTGGAGTTCATAAGACATAAGCTTTCCAAAGAGATTTTGCGGGTCCGTTTCAGCTAGCTTCCCGAACTCCCTGATGGAGCATACCTTGTTATCCCATTCCTTGGTTAGGGATCTCAAGAATTTGTCGTTCAGTTCTCCGTTGGTGAAGATACGGCCATACACCCTTAGGCCATTCACAATTTTGAAGAAGTTTTCAAATGTGTCGGCAATTGTTTCATTGTTCCCTTGTCGGAACGCTTCATATTTTTGGTTGAGAAGGGATCTCCGATCATACCTTACTTCTTCAGTTCCTTCCATCAAAGTGACTAAGGAATGCCACATCTCCTTAGCCGATTGACAGTGAATCAAATTCTACAGCATCGAGTCATCGACTGCACTTGTTATAATGTTCTTAGCTTTCTTGTCGAGGGAGACAAGTGCAATCTCGTCTTTGTCGAGATCCATCAGCATTTTGGGAACTTTCTTGGTAGGGTCGATAGTGGACACAGTCATGGGAACGTAAGGACCCTCTTCAACGATCATGAAGATCCTTGGATCCATAGCTTCCATGAAAAATTTTATCCTTTCTTTCCACATGGGAAAGTTATTTTTGTTGCACAGTGGAAGCTTGGCGAAATCTTTGCCCTTGTCCATTTTATGGTAGAATCTTTCAGACAACAGATTTGGATCTGATCAAGGTGTTAACCTTTTGACGATCAACCTCCCTCTGATGCCAATTAAAAGAAAACGGTTGTCAACCTAAATCACCTAGAGGGGGGTGAATAGGTGAGTTGTGCGTCTTTTGCAGAATAAAAAATAATTAGAGCACAGCGCAGAACTATCTACCAATATCACAGACGACACAAGATTTATAGTGGTTCCCCGACCTTGGGTACATCCACTTTCCCTCACCGATCTAGCAATCAACTAGACTCGGCTACTCCACTATCTCGGATCAAAAATCGATCCTACCCTCGGAACAAAGTTCCTATAAACTTGATCCAAACAAAGGGATCTACACCTCGGAAGATAACACTTCCTACAAACTCGGAGTGAAAAACTCCTACACTCGGAGAAACTTTCTCCTACAAGATTAATAAAGTTTTGGAAAAATTATACAAACAGTAAATCCAATCAGATCTGATGAACCGGCCAGAAACTTCTTCTTATGGACTTTGCAGCACTATCAGAAATCGGTGAAGAGAGTCTCGGCCCAGATCTGGATCTTCTTGCTTTTACAGAATCGGAGAGAGAAGATGAACAGTGATGTCGATCTCGATCTGTAACTTTCTTCAGAATGAATCCTCTGAACTTAAAAGCAGTGGCCAGAGAAGATGGTGGCGGCGGTGGCTTCCTTTTCGTGAAGAACAGACAGAGGAGTCGGCTGAAAACTTTCTCAAAATAAAATGACAAGAAGGCTTGGAGAATACTTATGGTTTGTCATTTTCTGATAAGACTTTATATTGGAGAGAATAACGGTCATAATCAGTCATAATGAGGTGCACGTGGACCAATCATGTCGCGTGATTTGAAAATCCCGTCAGAAAAAAGACTTAGACAAATTTCAGGAAAGTTCAGCCATATACACGAGTAAGAGAAGATCTACTCGAGTAGTTGAATAACCACTCGAGTACATGAAGGAGAACATACTCGGGTATATAAAGATAGGCAACTTGAGTAGGCAGAAACCAACTACTCGAGTAAGCAGAAAGAACTACTCGAGTGTGTATAGAGAACTACTCGAGTACATAAAGGAACTACTCGAGTACAAGAAAAACTACTCGAGTATATTACATAAACTACTCGAGTACATGAAGGACTACTCGAGTGGAACACTTAGAATAAATTCTGAAGATGTCAGCAAGTAGCTACTCGAGTAGTTGAACTAAACTACTCGAGAGGAAGTGATCTACTCGAGTAGGTGAAAGTTCTACTCGAGTAAAGGACTTAGAAAATTCTGGAGTTAGGAAAATTTCAAAGTACACGAGTGAAACACGATCTACTCGAGTAGGTATAATGAACTACTCGAGTATGATTCTATCTACTCGAGTATGTGAGTATACTTACTCGAGTATATGAGTGTTTATACTCGAGTCCATGACTTAGAATAATTTTGATGAGAGAAGCCTTTAATACTCGGGTATAATGAGTGATCTACTCGAGTATATAAACATGCTACTCGAGTATATGACTAAGTCTACTCGAGTACATGACTTAGCTACACGAGAGGTACACTTAAGTACTCGAGTACAAGGTTTCTTTACTCGAGTAAATTATACCCAATCTACTCTAGTAGTTATGGACCTACTCGAGTAAAAGACTTAGAGAATTTTTGTTGTTGGAAAGCTCTTTCTTCTAATGTAGTCAACTTCCAATCCTTTTCCTAAGTTCCAATAGCTTGAATATGAAGTGTATCCCAATAGAGAGACCACACATGAGTCAACACCTTGGAATATGTAATGAGGGATTACATTGCACAGTTCCTGTGTTTGGTGACCCACTGTGGACTGACATTGGTCGACACTTCCCAGTGAAATTCCTGCAAACATATAACTCAAACCAAGCATCAAATACAACTTAATTCATCTTAGTTACAGGGTGACTTCATCAAATCTGGGTTCGTGTGGATGTAATACCCAACATCCAAGTTCCCAAGAAAATGATGGACTTGAACAAGGATGAAATTGCTCTAGTCTCCTTGGATAAGAAGGCAAATAATATCATAGCCAATGCAGTGTACGACTCGATGCTACAAAATCTTTTTCACTGTAAATCTGCCAAGGAAATGTGGGACTGTCTCGTAGTCCTCATAGAAGGAACTGAAGAAGTTAGAGATGATCAAAGATCTCTACTAAATCAAGAGTACGAGGCATTCAAGCAAAGCTCTAACAATACAATTGCAGAGAGCTTTGAAAAGTTTTTCAAGATCGTCAACGACCTCAGAAACTATGGGCGTACATACACTAATGGTGAGCTCAACGATAAATTCCTAAGATCCCTGACAAGAGATTGGGACTCTATGGTGGTAGCCATTAGGGAATATGGAAAGCTTCCTGACATTGATCCTCAAAACCTTTTTGAAAAGCTTCTATCCTATGAACTACAAATGAACACATGGAAGAAATAGGAGCAACTCAGCAAGACTTCAAGCAAAGAGAAGTCTTTAGCACTGAAGATCGAAGGGTCAAAGAAACTTAAAGTTGTATCACCTGTAAGGACATAAGCTTCTGAAGGTCAGGAGGACTCTGAGACAAGCATCTCAAGCTCAGAAATATCTAATGGAGAGTTCTCTCTGCTCTCTAAGTATTTTAAGAGGATGCTCAAAAAAATAGGCAAATAAAAAATCAGTCCTCCTCCTCCGACTTTAGAAGGTCATATCCAGATTGTGATCGGTCAAAGAAAATCTTCAACGATAGGTATAAGTCAAAATCGAACAAACATATTTCTAATGGCATTGTATGCTACTGTTGTAATAAGCCAGGGAACATGATTGCTGACTGCCCCTACAAGAAGAAAGAGGGAAGGAAGAAAAGAAATCATTCTGAAGTAAGAAGAAAGAGGAAAAGAGCTTCATAGCGAAGAAACTAAAAACCCTCATCAATAGTGACTCAACTGAGTCAAGTTCTTATGAAGAAGCCTCTTTTCGATTAATTGCACACACTGATGAGAATGAAGGAGAATCCGAGTACAACGGGATGGTACACTCTCACACTCTTCTATATGAGCCAGAAACTGCCTCTGATGGACATGAAGGCTACTCCTATGAAGATGATGATTCTGATTTAATGACTCAGTATCAAGTTCTTTTGATGGCCTTTGACAAATGTCGAAAGCTAGTCAAAGTGCAATCAAAAGAGATTGTTTCCCTTAAAGAAGTGTAATTGAATCTGAGGGGTGGGGGATTTGAAAAGTTGACTCCTCTCAAAGATGAAGTCCAATCCTTGAATGTGGAATTAAAGGACTCGACTGAGCTATTGTCCTAGACGGAGATATTCCTTAATGAGCTGAAACAGAAGTTAGAGGTTGAAAGGAAGCTGGTAGAAAGCTTCTCGAAGACAAAGAATGTGCTTCCCCTTATTGATGGATTCTCAGCCTCAAAGAATCATATTGGTGTGGGACATAAAGTTGCTAAGGGTAAGGGTAAGGCTGTTCTAAGTCAGACCACCTTAACAAATGTAGTCTTCCCTACTAACAAGTATGACTTTGAATCATCCTATGCTCACTATGTCAGGACAACATACGTGGAACCTGTCAAAAAGAGCAACGGTTGGACCCGTCTTAAGGATTTCGGAGAAAGTGTGTTCAAGGAACCTTATGAAGAAATCATCCTTAACAGTTATGGTTCATACGTTTGTGGACCAAGTGGCAAGAAAGCTTAAAAAGCCAAAACTGATGTTCCCTAGGCTAAGGATACAAAGAATCCATGTGTATGTTGTACTCATGAGGCTTCTTTCTCCAAGTCAGTTTCCCCTGCTAGACCTCTCATTGAAAAGGTAAATCAGGAGAACAAGAGACGGTACAACAGGTTTGACTGTAGGTGCTGCGGTAAAATTGGTCACTTTGCCATAGATTGTTGGTTTTATTCGATCAAATATGAAACCCCATGAGTTAAAATTGCAAGACCGACCACTCGAAATGTTAATGTTCCTAGTGGCGTTAAGATAACAAGGAGCCATGGAGCCAAATCTATTTGGGTTCCTAAGGGAAGTTGATTCATGATTGAAGGTATGTCCAAAGGCCAACAAAACTCCAATTTTGTATTTGGACAGTGGATGCTCTCGGCACATGATCGGGACTATAAGCCTATTACAAGAATTTACCCCAGTTGAAGATGGTCCAAATGTCATTTTTGGAGGGTCTGATCGAGGATTAACCAAAGGCTATGGTATGATTTCCAATAGTATAGTCTTATTCACAGACGTGGATTATGTTAAAGAATTACAACATAATCTCATAAGCTTAATCCAATTATATGATAAAGTCTATATCATTGAGTTCTACAAGGACAAGTGTCTGATAACATCGTCTCCAAATTCGGAGACAATCTTTATAGGAACTTGGAGTAGAAATATGTTGTGCTTAAATTTTCTTTGTTTAGACAATTGTACACCAATGTGTTTTTTAGCAAAAGATAGTACATCTCTTTGTGATCATTAGCACAAGAGATTAGCACATATTAATTTCAAAGCTATATTTATGCTATTTTCTCAAAACTTTGTGCATGATGCCCCCAACATTAAGTGCCTTAAAGAGAGTACATGTCATACATGTCAAATGGGCAAGCAGACAAGAGCTACCTTCATGGGTATTGCTGAACAAATTCTTCTAGATGTATAAATTCATATAGACTTGTTTGGTCCTACGCTAATTCACAGTTTAAGAGGTAAAGTGTATACATTGGTCATTGTTGATGACCACTCTCATTTTGCTTGGGTGTTCTTTCTGAAACATAAGTCAGACAAATTCACGGCTTTCACTAATTTTGTCCGAGAAATTCAGAACGAATTAAACTACTCAGTGGTCAAAATCAGAAGTGATCATGGAACAGAATTTGAGTCTGTGGCTATAACAAAATTCTGTGGAAGTCAAGGTATCTTTCTTGAGTTTTTATCTCCGCGTACTCCACAATAAAATGGAGTTACTGAGAAAAGGAATAAACCCACATTGAAGCATGTACAACAATGTTGAATGACGCTTCACTACCAGAGTACTTCTTGGCCGAAGCATTCAACACAACTTGTCACATGCAAAATAGAACATTAATCAACCAAAGCTAGCTAGCTCGCTGGAGCAAGTGTCGACCATGGCTCACCACCACCAAACCCGCCGCTAAGCTCGCCTAATGGTCTGTTTCTCCTACCCTCCCTCTGTGCTAGTCCTCTAATTCTTTTAGGAGAGATATCTGGCTCAATTGAGCTCGATACCATTTGAGAAAAGTGGAGTTTTACCGAGCATTTCTTCTTACTCGGGTTTGCCAGAGGACCCGCCCCTGGCAACCATATCGTTGGGAAACTCTAGCCACCGCCTCAACGGAGATGGTGGCAACAATCGCTGGTGGTGGTGGTGGCCCAGGTGGCCGGAATATATGGATCAAGTTGGCTTAAGAAGAATGAATCCTGGTTGTCGGCTATCGGGGACGATAACCCGATGTCATTGAATTAAGTGATTTAATTTAAATATTATTATTATTTAAATAGTGTATTATTTGTCACATTTTTACTGTTAACTTGCATGATT
Source organism: Platanthera guangdongensis (assembly GCA_039583875.1). Classification (NCBI taxonomy): domain Eukaryota; kingdom Viridiplantae; phylum Streptophyta; class Magnoliopsida; order Asparagales; family Orchidaceae; genus Platanthera; species Platanthera guangdongensis. Next base: position 9,895,379 of record CM077149.1, read on the forward strand.
ACATTAGTCCTTATAGAAGCATACTCAGATAAAACCATCAACATGAAAAAGGTAGATTTGGGTCTCACCTTTAGTTTGACACCCTAAACAAATATTTTTTTTAATATAGCAACCTGTAAGATAGTTCTCGTAGGACTGCTCCTAGGCTAAGACAGATTTTTAAATGGATGCCTAGGTCAAACCATAAGTCCACATGCAATGAAATTTAGGTCATGCATGTGCTTATGTTGGAATTAGACCTGCCCAAAATTAGAATTTTTGGGAGGTATTTTTCTATAGTTTTTATAGAAATATCAATTACTAAATAAATGGAATAAAACAAGATTTTCTCTTCCAAATACTGCCAAATTTGGGTTGCATGGCCATTGGGTCATTATATGACCTTGGTAAAAATTTCAGACCATTTGTGCCTCTGCATGTTGGGGAAATCCAACATGCATGATGGAGGTAGATGTGTAAATAGTGTGTCAGTACTAAAAATTGGAAATTAACTCATTTGGCCAAATGCATGTCTATGAAACTTTGGACAAAGGCTTATAGGGATGAAATACACCTCCCATAGAAAGATTGAGATTTTTGGGATCAAAAATACCATTATTTTGAATTAATGGAAAAAAGGCTCATTTAAAAATAAAAATAAGGAATAGGTCTACTAACCATGTATAATTCTAAAAAATAAAAATAAGGCTTATAGTTGACCATTTTACATCTCTGAAAAAGTTATGAACTTTTTGGAGAAGTTTATCTTGCGTATTTTGTATATTTACAATTTTACCCTTTTGAGGTTTAAATTAAAAGTAGGGGTAATGCTACTTGGACATTTATGAAAAAAATGTATAGGCTCATATTTCTGTGGTATAAACCCCTGTATATTATTTAAGAATTTTTGGATGTTTAATTAAGTTGAAAACCATAGTAGTGGCATTTTTGTAATAATGGTCATATGCAATTATTTTAAGTCAAATCACTGGTTAGGAGGATGAATTTATGTTTTAAGTATTATTATTGACATGTTAATCACTTATAATTTTCCATGAAGTTTTGGTTGAATATTTTAGGTACTTCATTTAGAAAATGGAATAATTATTACTTTAATCATAAATAGAAAATGGATGATAAATCAAATGGAAAATTTAGGATTCTTGGTGAATAGTAAAATTCAACCTAGATGATCTCCAGATAAATTACTTACATAATGGACCATTGGATGTAGTTGTTCATGTACAAATTGACCAAGGTCACTTAAGTAAATGATTTAATTTATGGTCCTAAAAATTTAGAAAAATGATGAAATCCTAAATGGTCAACTTCATACACATGACAAACCCAAGATATATATTTAGGGGTATATGGCCCAAGGAATTGAAAATCATATCATATGGGTTAGTATTAGGTCATGGGGTATGTTTAGCAAAAATAACGTATAACACTAGGATCCACAGGGGATATGATAGGTGGTTGGATTGAGAATTATATTGGGAAGTTGAAACCCTAGTTGGTGTCAAGTTGGTCACTACTTAGTAATGAGTGTTAGAGTGCAAAACCCCAAGGATAATAACTAGAATGGAGACCAGCGGAAGACCGCTGCTCTCCCGAAAATACCTTAAGTCATTAGGTTCACACAAGAGTAACATCGAGAGTTGGGTATGGATAATAGGTAAACACGAATAAGAGTTAGTGTCCCTGAGAAATGGAGCTTTGGGTTTCGTGCCTATCTTAGTTCCTAGTGCCCCCAAGACCCCTTCATCGGGCATGCCCCAGGCAGACCAAGTACTAACCATTAGTTACTAAGTATAATAAGCATTAGACAAGAGTCGTCTAATAGGTTAAGAGTGCGACATGGAAATCTCACCCATGAAAGGGTTGGAGGGATTCAAGACAGGTTTGGTCCCGCGTGCTGGAAGCTCGAGTATTTGATATCAGCATAGGTTTGGTCCTGCGATCTGGAGGCTCGAGAGGTTTATTATAGGATAGGTTAGTCCTGCGAGCTGGAGTCTCGGGTTGAGATATCTTGCATGTACATAGAAACAAAACTAGTGATGAGTTTTGCGGTATTTGGCCAGTCATCACACCGATGGCAGTACAGTGACTCTGGTGAGGTATGAGGTTTTGAGGGGCTAGTAGGTTATTTTACACTATGGTCTAGAGGACAATCCCCTAAAATGCACACTCGACCAACAAACTGGCAAGTAGCCAGCATTTAGTACTCAGAGACTCTAGAGTGTACCTTGAACGTATACAGTGGCGTACGGGAGGTCTAGGCCTGGTAGTGTGTATAACCGCCTAAGAGTGGAGATGCCCACTCCACTACTGTCATAACCACAATGATGGTACCAGAGAGTTAAGCTAACCCTAGAAAGATGGAACTAAAGGTCTGTTATCACAGAGTCGTGTGTGTAAGTTGCACTTGTATGAATCATAAACCGCATACCATAATGTACAACCCCGTATCCGATGAGTGGGCTCGGTGGATGGAAACCAGCCGTGCTCGACGAGTAGGCCCGGTGTAAGACCCCCCCCCCCCTTTTTAAAATACAGGGGTCTTAGGCCCAGAACTGTTGTTTTGCGATGACTCCTTCACGCCCTGAAGGGTCATCACCACAAAGCATCGATTCTGCCGGCCAATTCGATCACAGAAAAGTAGCAAAATAAAGTAAACTCAAACTAGCTATCCACAGAAAATCACATATCATATAGATAATCGCCACGAAGGGAGTGTCTACAGAATAATATATCAGAGTACTAAAATACGGGCTTAAGCCTGGTACATCATGTCCTCACTACAAATCACTCATGCGGAAGCAAAAGCTGAAAATCTACTCAAGGTCGAGACTCACGGTCCTGGCTGTAAGAACTCTGGAGCTAGACTGCCCCATCTCCAAGCGCACCGGTCTCTGGGGCTGCTCCCTCGTGCTGGGCTCCACGATTCCCTAAAATGATGCGGTTCGAAAACTGTTAGTCTAAAAGACTAAGCCCTATCATCTCTTACCCCTTACCCCATGGCTCCTAGGCACCGAGTGGAGAGGAAGAAAGGGGAGGACTTGAAGGTGGAGAATAATCAAAAACAGGTGGCAGCGGACCTATACTAGCAATTTTATAGTACATGTGGCAGAGAAGTAAAGTATGAAAATTAACCTTAACTTATACGGGTTCATATAAGCAAGGGATCTTTTACAGGGCTCTCATCGTATAAAAAGTCACATACCAATTTATACGTTGGGGTGTCGGTTATCAAACAGCAGTAAATATATATCAAAATTGACCTTAATTTATAAACTTGCTGACACAAGCTTATAGACCAAGGGGTCGTTTTGCAGGTCCTAATGTATAAGAGTCACATTCCACTTATACTTTAGGTATCAGGATTAAATGAATCGATTATGCTATGACATGCAAGTGGGTATGATGGAACATGCAAGTGCAACACACACACCCGACTCTGTGCACACAGACCTTTAGTTCCCCCTTTCCGGAGCCTCACCTCTCAGGATACCTCCGTAGTGGCAGACGGAAGCGGTGGGTTGGGCCTCGCCCACCTCTAAACCATTAAAGCACTACCGGTCAGACCTATCGTATGCCTCAACGCTTGGTGTACGAAGCAGACTCCTGCATACTCTTGCCAGCTGGCGCACCGGACTTCTGCTGGCGAAGTGCTAACCATACTTGCCGAGTCAGCGTATTGGCGTAGGTGCATCGACCTTCCAATACCGAAGACCCACCACCTTAATTTTCTTTCCTTTCATGCACATGCAAATTTATCGTATCAGAATCGAGCCAAAGCTCCCCGGACCATCCCGTCCGTCACAAATATCAACCGAGCCAAAGCTCGCCGGACCAAAATGTCCGTCTCTTAACCATCCAAGCCGAAGCTTCCAACTATCTTCCTATGTTATCTATGTTCGTGAAATGTGCAACCCTAATTACTAAGTTACTCTTTTCAGCTTGTTAATACAGTTTACGTTAACCCAGGACTGCCCCCGGTATTCCCTGTGAAGGGCTCTCAAGGGGCACTAGGAACTATGTTGGGATTACGCCCAGCGTTCCCTTTCACAAGGTACTTATTATTATTGTTGGTTGATTCCCTTAACCATTACCTTATCATATTACAATAGGCTAATCCTATGGTGATTTGACTTTACCTCACCTCGGGAAGGACGATCTTTCGTCGAACCCGAGCGCCTCAAAACTCTAGCCAAACCAATTCCTCACCACTCTTCCCATCCTTCTATGGTGAACTCAACTACATCTATCCAAAATGACTAACTCCTACACCATGTCCCATCGTATCTTATTGCAATTTACCCATCTTGCCAAATGCAAACCATCCTAGGCTATATGTCGGTCCGGACAGGAGATAATCCAAATACTCATCCAAATGGCCTACCTTATTTACTGGAGACTTATCATGACACAAGTAGACTTAATCCAGGAAATTATAATTTTCCTAACTTATCTATATTTAATTATTTTCCTTAAAGCTTCCAAAGGCTACCAGTTTGAACATGAACTACCCTAAGCACACATGCAAGATGCCTAACAAAATTATGATAAATATTAGGTTATCTCAATATGGTAAATCCAAAGTATCACAATTTTTCTATCATTAAAAAGGCACTAAAATTATTTTAGCAATATTTACTATCTTCCGTTGTTTATGAACCAACTACAGAAAATATCCATCCAAAAATTATAAATTAATTATACTATGTACATACAACCTTAAAAGTAGCATTGGCCAAGTTTTATAATTTTTCAGCAAGAATTATTCTCTAAATAAATTAATTATCAAAAATCTCAAAATTAGGGACTTGTAAAGGAAGTACTGTAAACATCCCTCTAACAATTATGAATAAATTCCTACAAGTATATTTTGGCCTGAAATCATCAGTACCTATGTCTCATGATTTTTCAACAGCTATATCATCTATAAATAATTTTATACCACCAAAGCCCCTTTTTGAAACTTGTGAATGAAGTACTAAATGTATTCAAATAAAACTTGTAGCAAAATTCAGGGATATTCACTTAGACCTAGATCATCTACTGGCCAAGTTTCATCAGATTCAAATTAACAGAATAATCAAATTAATTAAAAGACCATTTTGGGCCTATTGATATTTAACAAATAAAGTACTAGGAATATAATCCGGAAAATTCTAATAAAATTACTATGGGTTCTAGATGGTCTAAAACTTAGTCTACCCAAGTTTCATAACCTTTAGTTAAGGTTTAGTTGCTGAATTTATAAAATTGTGCTTCTACCCTAAACCTAGGGTTAGGGTTTTGAGGTGTCTACCTTCCTCCAAGTCCTCTAAGATTCCTTCCAGAGAACTTAGGTTACATTACCTTCAATTCTACTCATTTTCCAAGGTCATACAAATGCATTAGCCCCCATATCCTTCACAACCCCAAAAGTCCTTCCTTAGGGTTTGAGGTTGAACCCTAGGGTAAATCAAGCCTAAATCATCCCATTTTCCTTAAGAGGGTGACATTGGGCATACTAAGTCAGTGTATAAAACCTCAGCCTCTGTTGAGGGGAGGTGGCCACCCTAGTTCCATGGTGCACTTTTAATCAAAAACACCTCCTTAAGGCCAAACTAGGGTTTGGTGATTCCCTAATTAAAACCCATCCAAATGAGTTGAACTTTTGTATAGAGCTATATATTGATGTCAGGGACCACTCACCAAAGTTTGGGAGGGTTTGCAGGTCATTATACCACTTAATTAAAATACCCTAGCATTATTAAATAAAAGTAAAAACTTTAGGCAAAGTGTCTCCACAAAATCCCAATTTTAGATAGACACTAGATATAGTTAAGACTGATCTCCTGCCCAAAGTTCAGCCCATTTGGACAAGGGATGAAGGGTGGGCATCCATTTGAATCTCAGGACAGCCCTATGTATATGTCCGACCAAAATGGGTGCCCTGGTACAACCATAGGTCCAAATTGGTCCAAATAAATTTTGGATTACAGTAAACCTATAGGGCTACAACTTTCATATTGAAAGTTTTCCCACCAGATTGCCCTAAATATTTTTAAAAATTAAAACCATTTACTATAAACAGTGTGACGGAAATGAAATAATCATGAAATTAAATCCTATAGTTTAATATTGATGAAGCACGAATCTTGGCGCAGATGAATGGGATCCGTTCATCTCCTTCCTTGAGCCGACGGCCAGGAATCATTTTTCCTGGGCCGACTTCAAGCGGCTGCCGCCGGCCATCCAGCCCCTTCCACGGCCGGCCACCGCCACCACCACCTTCGTTGAGGTGGTAGCTGTCGCCAGGCGGCAGCACAGCCGCCGGAGAGGCATTTTCCGGCAGTTCTAGTAGGTAATGTTTCGGCCGAAATCCATGAAAACTAGGATTTGGATCAGGCTCAATTGAGCCCGAACCTTGCACCTAATGAGTTCTACGATCTACCCATGAGATAATGAGAGGAGGAGGACCTTTCTGGTGGTCTGGAGTCGAGTCGATCTTCGGGTTGCCATGGTGGTGGTGCCGCCGGCCGGATTTCTGCAACAGTGCAGTCAAGTGCCTCGAAATCATCAGGTAAATGGTGGGAATGGCTCCTCTCATGTCACTTATGGTGTTTAAAACACCAGTTGGGGGAGGGGAGAGGCCAACCATCAATGGCCATTAATGGCCATTGAAGGCTTGACTCGGCCAAGGTTGTGGGGAGGTGAATCTGGCTTGGGGTGGCCAAGAAACTGCTGGAAACTCCTCCCCTTATCCATGGGAGTTGAATTCAGCCATCAAGGATGGCTCTTGGCCTCCCTAAGCCATGAATGGCTTCTTCCTCCCTCTTTCTCTCTCCTCCATTAAAGGGCAAATGGAGCTTTCTCTCTCCTAGTCACCCATGTTGACTGGTCAACTCCATAAGATATGTGCAGCCCACTTAATCATAATAATTATGAAAAGTGAGGTTAACCTAAGGGAAAAATGGCTTGAGCTTGGGTTAGCCCATTTGGGCTAGGTTTGACTTGACTTAGGCTAGGGTTGACTTCGGTCAATTTGATCATTTAGGTTGACCACAATGGGTCTCTGGTGACCCATTGGCCTCCCGTAAGGTCTATGTAGGGTTGGGTATGCTTACTTTGGCACCTTGGAGGTCACTTGACCCTTGGTTAGGGCACTTTGACCACTTTGGGGCTTGAGTTGACTTGGGTCAACTTAGCCACTAGGTTTGACTCGAATGGGTCCCTAGTGACCCATTGACCTCACTTTAGGTTTAGGAAGACCTGAGTAAGGTTGGTTGGGCACCTTGGTGGTCACTTGACCCTTAGTTAGGGCACTTTGACCAAATTAGGGGTTAGAGTTGACTTGGGTCAACATGACCATTTGGGTTGACTCCAAGGGGTCCTTAGTGACCCCATGGCCTCCCCTGAGGTCTAGGAATGGTTATGTAGGGTTACCTTGCACTTTGGAGGTCACCTACCCTTAGTAAGGGTACTTTGACCATATGAGGGACCTAAGTTGACTTGGGTCAACTTGGTCTTTAGGGCTGAACCCAATGTGTCCTTGATGACTCATTGACCTCATTTTAGGGTTAGGAGGGCATGGGTGGGTTCCACTTGGTGAGGGGAAGGTCAATTGACCTTAAATAGGCTAGTTTGACCCATTTAGGGTTAGGGTTGACTTGGGTCAACTGAGAGTCTTTGATTGACCCCAATGGGTCCTTATGGCTCTAATGGGCCTCCCAAAATATTTGGGGGTGTTGTGGTAGGGTCTTGGGGTCAAGGTGTAGCCCCATGGTCATTCTAAACTATTGTTTAGAAATCTACTATTTGCAGACCATGATGATTTCCAACTTCATGTCTAAGCTCACTTGGTCTTCTTGAGCTTCCTAGGGTTTTGTCATGACCTAGTCATGACAAAAACACACTTAGGGGTCTAGTTGGAAATGGGATGTTACAAATCCCAATAAACAAAATAAATATTTCGTCCCCGAAATCAAGGTTAAGCCTACGGGAATTTCTACCGAAGAAAAGAAACTTGTAACATCGCATCACGACGCCACGTTCGCTAAATTAGGATTAAAGGGAAACATAAATCTATGACCAATTCGCCCAATTGATGAAGCCAAGATCCCAATAAACAAAAGATTAGCCTCTACTCTTCCTAGAGCAGCCCTACTAGTTTAAAGCAGGAAAATAAATTAAACATCTTGAGGGGTTGTGAGGTATACCTGACTGAACAGCTCTGGGTATTTTTGTCGCATCAGGTCCTGCAGTTCCCAGGTATGCTCCTCCTGGCCGTGGTTCATCCACAGGACTTTGACTAACGGAACCTTCTTACGACGCAAGATCCGTACTCATCGGTCGTCGATCCAAACCGGCTCTAAGAGAACTGACCGGTCTGAAGCTACCGGCCCTGCGGTTGTCAAAATCTGTTGCTCCGGGCGTAGTAGAGCCCTCCTCAGCGAAGAAATGTGGAAGACGTCGTGCAGAGCTGCCAGCTCTGGTGGCAACTCCAGCCTATAGGCTAGGGGTCCGATCCGCTCCAGGATCCTGTAAGGGCCCATATACCTAGGGCTGAGCTTCTTCCTCCGACCACGCACCCGTGAAACTCCATGCATGGGCCGGATCTTCAGAAACACTCGGTCCCCCACCTGAAATTCCACCTGATGATGTAGGGCATCATAGTACTTAGCCTGTCTGCTCTGCGCCTCTAACATCCTATCTCTGATCATCCTCACCTGAGCCTCGGTGTCTCCAACAAAATCCGATCCCAACGCCTTCGGATCCTCGTCCTGAATCCATGAAAGCGGAGTCCTACATCTCCTTCCATATAAGGGTGGAGAGTTATGTTGAATGTCGACCGAGAGCCCAGATAAGCCTGGACTGGTCTTCTCTCCTTGGACATACACTATCCATCCTGATTCAACACGATCATCTTGAGCACACCATGATAATGAACAACTACTCACGAAACTTATGAAACACCTACGAGAGTTTTCTTTCGGGTCAGGGTGACCCTAGATATCTCAGCCAGTCTATCGTTGATGTTCCAATTATAATTATGCCCGGAGTGCGGATGAGGAATCATGTGTACGAAAATCCCTAATAATATCCTCGACCTTCCACTCTAACCGGGCGGTGACTGTAATAGTTTCCCAAAAGTTCTTGCACTTAACCTTTATCGGGCGACGAACCTCACCGTGCATCACAAAATTCATGACGCCCTTCTTCACTCCAGGGAGATACACGTTCCGAGATACACCAAACTTCCGATGATTAAATTTCTCGTTTGTACGGGTAGACAACAACTCTATAAAATCTCCACTTCGCAATCTGATTCTTATCCCTACGAGTACGCCTGAGTAGCAATGAATACGGTTTATGTCCATTTCATTATATTTACGACACAAACTTTTCTAGATGAGATCTAAGGAAAACCCAAGTCAGTAACTAATTTGCCCAATAAACAAAAGACACGCCCCCAATAAACAAAAGATAAGCCCCCAATAAACAAAAGATAAGCCTCTACCTGCCTTGGGCTGAGTATCTTTGATATTACCATGCTATTTCCATCCTAGCTGGGTACACAATCCCTAGGGCATCAATCTTTGACTTGGGGTTCCAACCTGAATCTGTTGATATACTCCATACTTTAAACCCTCCGAGTCGTATTTATGATAACCTTATCCGGGTCAAAATGTTCCCAATCCCAACTGGGTCTCTAGGTAATCTTGTTACTGGTATGAGGGTTGAGACTATGTGTCTTCTACCATTCTGCTAATGGATTATTGGTCTCAATTCTCCTTAAAGCAGTCCTTCCGGTTTGAGTAATCCTTGATAGGGACCGTAGGGTTATATGAGTTTATGGCTTAGATAGCCATTCTCGTGTAATACTCCTCCTTTATTCTCTTTAGGTATCTCCTTAGCTTAACCAAGCTCATACCCAAAGTCTATTTCAGACTATGGCACACTATAAGTTATCATGGTTAGTCACGTCTCCTAGTGGGTTGAGTCTAACTCGTTGACTAGAGAATTATAAGATGGGATTTTCGCAGCTGGAGGTGCTCCCTGTTGGGGGCAGGGTTTGTCGCAGGCTAAAAAACAAAAATTCCAATTGCTAGCTGATAAACAAGTGGAATTAATGAAAAGGTGGACTTTACATGTGATTCCCCTTATGGGCACACCACTGCTTCCGCTGCTTAGTTTGTCCCCAAACTAAACTCGCGCGGGGGTGACCCAGGGTTGTGAACTGCTACTTTTCGATCGAGGTCTGCTCTGATACCACTTGTAAGACCCCCCCCCCCCTTTTTAAAAAAATACCGGGGTCTTAGGCCCAGAACCACCATTTTGCGATGACTCCTTCACGCCCTGAAGGGTCATCACCACAAAGCGTCGATTCTGCCGGCCAATTCGATCACAGAAAAGTACCAAAACAAAGTAAACACAAACTAGTTGTCCACAGAAAATCACATATTATATAGATAATCTCCACGAAGGGAGTGTCCACAGAATAATATATCAGAGTACTAAAATACGGGCTTAAGCCCGGTACATCATGTCCTTACTACAAATCACTCATGCGGAAGCAAAAACTGAAAATCTACTAAAGGTCGAGACTTACGGTCCCGACTGTAAGAACTCCGGAGCTAGACTGCCCCATCTCCAAGCGCACCGGTCTCTGAGGCTGCTCCCCCGTGCTGGGCTCCATGATTCCCTAAAATGATGTGGTTCGAAAACCGTTAGTCTAAAAGACTAAGCCCTATCATCCCCCACCCCTTCCCCCATGGCTCCTAGGCACCGAGCGGAGAGGAAGAAAGGGGAGGACTTGAAGGTGGAGAATAATCAAAAACAGGTGGCAGCGGACCTATACTAGCAATTTTATAGTACATGTGGCAGAGAAGTAAAGTATCAAAATTAACCTTAACTTATATGGGATCATATAAGCAAGGGATCTTTTACAGGGTTCCCATGGTATAAAAAGTCTCATACCAATTTATACGTTGGGGTGTCGGTTATCAAACAGCAGTAAATATATATCAAAATTGACCTTAATTTATAAACTTGCCCATACAAGCTTATAGACCAAGGGGTCATTTTGCAGGTCCTAATATATAAGCGTCTCATTCCACTTATACTTTGGGTGTCGGGGTTAAATGAATCGATTATGCTATGACATGCAAGTGGGTATGATGGAACATGCAAGTGCAACACACACACCCGACTCTGTGCACACAGACCTTTAGTTCCCCCTTTCCGGAGCCTCACCTCCCAGGATACCTCCGTAGTGGCAGACGGAAGCGGTGGGTTGGGCCTCGCCCACCTCTAAACCAGTAAAGCACTACCGGTCAGACCTATCGTACGCCTCAACGCTTGGTGCATGAAGCGGACTCCTGCATACTCTTGCCGGCTGGCGCAACGGACTTCTGTTGGCGAAGTGCTAACCACACTTGCCGAGTCAGCGTATTGGCGTCAGTGCATCGACCTTCCAATACCGAAGACCCACCACCTTAATTTTATTTCCTTTCATGCACATGCAAATTTATCGTATCAGAACCGAGCAAAAGCTCGCCGGACCAAAACGTACGTCTCTTAACCATCCAAACTGAAGCTTCCAACTATCTTCATGTGCTATCTGTGTTCGTGAAATGTGCAACCCTAATTACTAAGTTACTCTTTTCAGCTTGTTAATACAGTTTACGTTAACCCAGGACTGCCCCCGGTATTTCCTGTGAAGGGCTCTCAAGGGGCACTAGGAACTATGTTGGGATTACGCTCAGCATTCCCTTTCGCAAGGTACTTATTATTATTGTTGGTTGATTCCCTTACCCATTACCTTCTCATATTACAATAGGCTAATCCTAGGGTGATTTGACTCTACCTCACCTCGGGAAGGACGATCTTTCATCGAACCCGAGTGCCTCAAAACTCTAGCCAAACCAATTCCACACCACTCTTCCCATCCTTCTATGGTGAACTCATCCACATCTATCCAAAATGACTAACTCCTACACCATGTCTCATCGTATGTTATTGCAATTTACCCATCTTGCCAAATGCAGACCATCCTAGGCTATATATCGGTCCAACCAGGAGATAATCTAAATACTCATCCAAATGCCTACCTTATTTACTGGAGACTTATCATGACACAAGTAGACTTAATCCAGGAAATTATAATTTTCCTAACTTATCTGTATTTAATTATTTTCCTTAAAGCTTCCAAAGGCTACCAGTTTGAACATGAGCTACCCTAAGCACACATGTAAGATGCCTAACAAAATTATGATAAATATTAGGTTATCTCAATATGGTAAATCCAAAGTATCACAATTTTTCTATCATCAAAAGGGCACTAAAATTATTTTAGCAATATTTACTCTCTTTCGTTATTTATGAACCAAGTACAGAAAATATCAATTCAAAAATTATAAATTAATTATACTATACAGATACCACCTTGAAAGTAGCATTGACCAAGTTTCATAATTTTTCAGCAAGAATTATTCTCTGAATAAATTAATTATCAAAAATCTCAAAATTAGGGACTTGTAAAGAAAGTACTGTAAACAACCCTCTAAAAATTATGAATAAATCCCTACAAGTATATTGTGTCCTGAAATCATCAGTACCTAAGTCTCATGATTTTGCAACAGGTATATCATCTATAGATAATTTTATACCACCAAAGTCCCTTTTTGAAACTTGTGAAGGAAGTACTAAATGTCATCAAATAAAAATTGTAACAAAATTCAGGTATATTCACTTAGGCCTAGATCATCTACTAGCCAAGTTTCATCAGATTCAAATGAACAGAATAATCAAATTAATTAAAACACCATTTTGGGCCTATTGATATTTAACAAATAAAGTACCAGAAATATAATCCATAAAATTCTAATAAAATTACTAGGGATTTTAGATGGTCTAAAACTTAGTCTACCCAAGTTTCATAACCTTTAGTTAAGGTTTAGTGGCTGAATTTACAAAATTGTGCTTCTACCCTAAAACTAGGGTTAGGGTTTTGAGGTGTCTACCTTCCTCCAAGTCCTCTAAGATTCCTTCCAGAGAACTTAAGTTACACTACGTTCAATTCTACTGAGTTTCCAAGGTCATACAAAGGAATTAGCCCCCATGTCCTTCACAACCCCCAAAAGTCCTTCCTTAGGGTTTGAGGTTGAACCCTAGGGTACATCAAGCCTAAAACATCCCATTTTCCTTAAGAGGGTGACACTGGGCATACTAAGTCAGTGTTTAAAACCTCAGCCTCTGTTGAGGGGAGGTGGCCACCCTAGGTCCATGTTGCACTTTTAATCAAAAACACCTCCTTAAGGCCAAACTAGGGTTTGGTGATTCCCTAACCAAAACCCATCCAAATAAGTTGAAATTTTGTACAGAGCTATATATTGATGTCAGGGACCACTCACCAAAATTTGGGAGGGTTTGGAGGTCATTATACCACTTAATTAAAATACCCTAGCATTATTAAATAAAAGTAAAAAACTTTAGGCAAAGTGTCTCCAAAAAATCCCAATTTTGGACAGACCCTAGATATATAAGGCTGATCCCCTGCCCAAATTTCAGCCCATTTGGACAAGGGATTCAGGGTGGGCATCCATTTGAATCTCAAGACAGCCCTACATACAGGTCCCACCAAAATGGATGCCCTGGTTCAACCAGAGGGCCAAATTGGTCCAAATCAATTTTGGATTAATGTAGACCCATAGGGCTACAACTGTCATATTGAAAGTGTTCCCACCAGGTGGCCCTAAGTATTTTTAAAAATTAAAATCATTTACTATAAACAGTGTGACAGAAATGAAATAATCATGAAATTAAATCCTATAGCTTAGTATTGATGAAGCATGAATCTTGGGGCAGATGAACGGGATCCATTCACCTCCTTCCTTGAGCCGACGACCAGGATTCGTTTTTCCTGGGCCGAATTCAAGCAGCTGCCGCCGGCCATCCATCCCCTTCCCCGGCCGGCCACCTCCACCACCACCTCCGTTGAGGTGGTGGCTGTCGCCAGGCGGCGGCACAGCCGCCAGAGAGGCGTTTTCCGGCGGTTCTAGTAGGTACTTTTTTGGCCGAAATCTATGAAAACCAGGATTTGGATCAGGCTCAATTGAGCCCGAACCTTGCACCTAATGAGTTCTACGATCTACCCATGAGATAAGGAGAGGAGGAGGACCTTTCTGGTGGTCTGGAGTCGAGTCGATCTTCGGGTTGCCATGGTGGTGGTGCCGCCGGCCGGATTTCTGTAACAGTGCAGTCAAGTGGCTCGAAATCGTCAGGTAAATGGTGGGAATGGCTCCTCTCATGTCACTGATGGTGTTTAAAACACCAGTTGGGGGAGGGGAGAGGCCAACCATCAATGGCCATTAATGGCCATTGAAGGCTTGGCTCGGCCAAGGTGGTGGAGAGGTGAATCTGGCTTGGGGTGGCCAAGAAACTGCTAGAAATTCCTCCCCTTCTCCATGGGAGTTGAATTTAGCCATCAAGGATGGCTCTTGGCCTCCCTAAGCCATAAATGGCTTCTTCCTCCCTCTTTCTCTCTCCTCCATTAAAGGGCAAATGGAGCTTTCTCTCTCCTAGTCACCCATGTTGACTGGTCAACTCCATAGGATATGTGCATCCCACTTAATCATAATAATTATGAAAAGTGAGGTTAGCTTAAGGGGAAAATGGCTTGAGCTTGGGTTAGCCCATTTAGGCTAGGTTTGACTTGGCTTAGGATAGGGTTGATTTTAGTCAATTTGATCATTTAGGTTGACCCCAATGGGTCCCTGGTGACCCATTTGCCTCCCCTAAGGTCTATGTAGGGTTGGGTAGGGTTAACGTGGCACCTTGGAGGTCACTTGACCCTTGGTAAGGGCACTTTGACCACTTTGGGGCTTGAGTTGACTTGGGTCAACTTAGCCACTAGGTTTGACTCCAATAGGTCCCTAGTGACCCATTGACCTCACTTTAGGTTTAGGAGCCCTGAGTAAGGTTGGTTGGGCACCTTGGTGGTCACTTGACCCTTAGTTAGGGCACTTTGACCAAATTAGGGGTTAAAGTTGACTTGGGTCAACATGATCATTTGGGTTGACCCCAAGGGGTCCTTTATGACCCCATGGCCTCCCCTGAGGTCTAGGAAGGGTTATGAAGGGTTACCTTGCACTTTGGAGGTCACCTACCCTTAGTAAGGGTACTTTGACCAGATGAGGGGCCTAAGTTAATTTGGGTCAACTTGGTCTCTAGGGCTGAACCCAATGTGTCCTTGATGACTCATTGACCTCACATTAGGGTTAGGATGGCATGGGTGGGGTCCACTTGGCTAGTGGAAGGTCAATTGACCCTAAATAGGCTAGTTTGACACATTTAGGGTTAGGGTTGACTTGGGTCAACTGAGTCTCTTTGATTGACCCCAATGGGTCTTTATGGCTCTAATGGGCCTCCCAAAATGTTTGGGGGTGTTGTGGTAGGGTCTTGGGGTCAAGGTGTAGCCCCATGGTCATTCTAAACTATTGTTCAAAAATCTACTATTTGCAAATCATGATGATTTCCAACTTCATGTCTAAGCTCACTTGGTCTTCTTGAGCTTCCTAGGGTTTTGTCATGACCTAGTCATGACAAAAACACTCTTAGGGGTCTTGTTGGAAATGGGATGTTACACCCGGTACCCGCCTCGGGGAGCTTGGCAAGCAGTAGGCGAGTGGGGTCAGCCGGGCCCACGCTCACCAAAGGCCGGGAAGAGGTGGCGAGTGTCAGCCCTATCAAGCTCTCGCCGCCTAGGGCGAGTGGAGTTTCTCAAGGAGCACTCGCCAACCTAGACACTCAACACCATTTTGACTTAGCAGTGAGTGGAGCCTAACTAGCCCATGTCTGCTCGGAGTTCGTCGAACTATTCTTGGTCGTTCATCGAACGGAGCTCGGCATTCGTCAAGCTAGAAACCTGTGTTCGTCGAAATAACCTAGCCATTCATCAAACAGAGCTTGGAGTTCGTCGAGCCGAATTTTTCTAGAGCTGGACCCGTTGGATCGAGCGGTCTAAGTCCCGGTCGAGCACTCTAGGGGCTAGAGCTCGGTAGCCCCAGGCTCACCCAGGAGATGTGGGTTTACCAGGGGACGAGTACAGCCGACGGGCTCGCACCCTCCCCAGAATAGCCCAGCAAGAGGCAGACGAGTAGGGTTGGCCGGTCCCGTACTTTCCGAGGCTTGGGAGGAGGCGGCGAGTGCCAGCTCCATCGAGCACTCGCTGCCCCAGGTGAGTAGAAGCTTCCGGTGGCCACTCGCCCAGTGACCTATGATGTTCTTTACCATCTTGTCCCCGGTGGTCTGTCTATAGCCTGTTAGAACAGATGAGTTATGCTGTTGGCAGACCTGCACATAGCTGTTCAAAACAGCGGAGGTTGGCTATTTGTAGGTCATTTTTAGAAATCTATAAATAGGACCCAAGGGGTTCCTCAGAAGACAAGCTTTTATGCTTACTTGCTCCCCAGCCTTCTAGCGCTTTCTGAGGTTGCCTTATCTCAGCATTTGGCTAAGGAGGGGAAGCGCTCTAAGATCTTCCGGGTGTGTGGTGGGACCTCCATGCCGAGCCCTTGGGTCAGTTCCATTTTCTTTTCCTTCATCATTTGGCTTGCAGGAGAGAAGTAGGTGTGAGATCACCACTTCCCCAAGGGTGAACTCCATAGAGACTGATTTCTCAGTTTCAACATTTTGGTGCGGTGAGTGTGGAGAGTGGTCAACATAGAAAATCTTTAGCGAACTCGATGACGGGAGGATCAGGGCAAGGCTCGGACAAGTCCGACTTGCCACCCCCACCCCCTCTCGCCACGGTGGGGATGTTCGAAGACTTCAGACATGAGGTGCTTAAGCTCATCAAGTTCACACTCTGCGCACAGGCTAAGTGCTTGACTCCAGAAGTTCAAGTCATAACCGCCCCATCACTAGGCAAGGATGCTCCCGGCAGACGAGCTGGGAAGGAGGTCACCAAGGAGGGGAGAGGATACGAGCTCCCTGCACGAGAACTCTTCCCGGGCTCGGCGAGTGGAGGCCGGTTCAACGAGATGGGGCGCGAGACACTCCTGCTCGCCCAGTAGGGGGAGGCAGCCCCTTCACCGAGCTGGTTTCTTCCGCCCCAGTTCTAGAGGGGGTTCAGGGAGCTAGAGATGTCTTACTATACCGGGAAGGGAGACCCAGTCCAACATGTCCAGTGGTTTGAGGATGTGGTCTCGATCCGACAAATGTCAGATGGGTTCAAGTGTAGGCTCTTCGCCATCACTCTCAAGGAGAAGGTGAGAGAGTGGTTTCACCAGCTACCGGCCAGTTCCATCTACTGCTACAAGTACCTGCACTGGGGGTTCATGTTGAGGTTCACCACCTCCAAGAGGAGGAAGAAGGAGTCGGAGTCCCTATTCCACATCAAGTAGGGGGTGATCGAGACCTTGGGGAGTTATGTTGACTGGTTTCAGGAGGAGGTCACCCAGGTTTAAGAGATACCCGGGCATAGCCTAATGATGTCCTTTATCCTGGGGCTGCAACAAGGATTCTTCAGGATGGAGCTGAAGAGGGTGCCCCCTCTCATATGAAGAGCTGATGGAGAGGGCGACAAGATAAGTCAACGGGGAGGCGTCGAACCCGGAGTTTGCCCGGAAGCTGGCCAGGTGGGCCACGGAGGAGAAGGAGCCAAGAGGTGGCAGAGGTCAGGCGGAAAGGGGACCCAAACCACGGCAGAGGGAACAGCAGTAGCAGCGGCAGCAGAAATATCCCAGGTGGGGGCATCAAGAGCCGGACTGACGGCTGGGTTGGAGGCCAGAGTGGCAAGACCAATGGCTGCGGAGAGGCTACCTTGGAGGGGATAACCTCTAGGGGGTCTATGGTCAGTTCCATCCTTCGGGTTGGAGGCGGGCCGAGATACCTCCCATTCCCAATCAAAATCAGGCCACGACAATATCCATGGGTGAGAGGAGGAGAGCAGTAAGGAGAAGGAGAAGATAAGTCAGGTTGGAGTTTCCCTACTGCAACTTCCACCAAGAGGAAGGGCACACTTTGGCAACATGTCCGGAGTTCCTCGAGATGAGAGGAAACAGGGAGCAGCATCTGCTACAAGGTTGTCATGAGGTGAGGATTGAGGAGATCCTTCATCGGGCAGAGGAGGATAGGTGCGAAGACCGGGTGGATGTTGGAACCCGGGGAGGGATCAGAGTGATCCATGGCAGTGGGGATATAAGCTTGCCAGAAGGCGAGCCTCCATACTATGTACCGCCGGAGCGTTGGCTCCACATCTCAGCCCCCACCAATCTTCTCGAGGAAGGATATGTCGGATCATGCAGATCCATTTTGTGATGCCTTGGTCATCTAGACATCCATCGAGAATTTCACAGTCTCCCGCATCCTTATTGACAATGGGAGCTCCGTCAATGTCATCTTCAAGAAGGCATTCGAAGCGATGAAGGTGGAGGCGAAGAGGGTACTGTCCTCAGATGGGCCCTTGTATGGATTTTCGAGGGAGAGGAAGGAGGTACAAGGAGGACTGGGGCTCCATATCACTATGTGGGTGGGGGGCAGTCCTAGAACTGCAGGTTTGTCATCGTGGATGCCCCCAGTAGCTACAACGCTATCTTCGGAAGTCCCCTCATCAGTGTCTTCCATTGCGTCCCCTCGTCCTTCCACTAATGCTTAAAGTTCAGCGCCGAAGTGATCTAGGTCTGGGTTAGGGGTGTCCCCAAAGTGGCAAGGGAGTGCTATATCACTGTCGTGAACTCCATCTCTTGGCAGGAGGGAGTAGAGGAGATGGAGCGGAAGATGGAAGAGGCGGAGCAGGAGGCCGAAGTAGAATAGATGGAGGTGGAGAGCCGCACTAATGTGGAGGTGGAGGAGGATATTCAGGAAGAGCCGACCGAGGCCACAGCCATGGAGTAATTGATGGAAGCTGAGGTTATTGTCCTAGGGGAGAGGGATATCGGAGGTTCTCACCCTTGGTGGAAGGGTGGAGAAGGTTCGCATCAGTGGGGGGTTGACCCTGGAGGCTCAGGGAAGGATGCTGGAGTGCATCTAAAAAAACGTGTACATCTTTGCATGGAGCGCGGCGAAGATGCCAAGGATTGATGCGGATGTGGCCTGCCACAGCCTTAACTTGGACATAGGAGCTCGCCCAGTCCTGTAGAAGAAGAGGTTCACCGCAGACAAGCTAGCCGAGTCCATCAGTGTAACATCCCATTTCCAACTAGACCCCTAAGAGTGGTTTTGGCCATGACTAGGTCATGACAAAACCCTAGGAAGCCAGAAATGGGCCAAGAGATAGGGGACAGAATGTGGAAGATCATCATGGTCTGCAAATAGTCGAACTCTGAGCATGGTTTAGGATGACCATGGACCACACCCTAACCCCAAGACCCTACCACAACACCCCTAATACCTTGGGAGGCCCATTAGAGCCAAAAGGACCCATTAGGGTCAACCCAAGAGGCTCAGTTGACCAAGGTCAACCCTAGCCCTAAATGGGTCAAACTAGCCTACTTAGGGTCAATTGACCTACTCCTAGCCTAGAGGACCCCACCTATGCCCTCCTAACCCTAAAGTGAGGTCAATGGGTCACTAAGGACACATTGGGGTCAGCCCTAGAGGCCAGGTTGACCCAAGTCAACTCAAGCCCCTAATCTGGTCAAAGTACCCTTACTAAGGGTATGTGACCTCCAAAGTGCAGGGTAACCCTACACAACCCTACCTAGACCCTAAGTGAAGCCAATGGGTCACCCAGGACCCATAGGGGTCAACCCAATTGGTCATGTTGACCCAAGTCAACTCTAGCCCTAGATGGTCAAAGTGCCCTTGCCAAGGGGCATGTGACCACCAAGATGCCCAACCAACCCTATTCAAGTAACCCTAGACCTTAAGGGAGTCCAATGGGCCACTAAAAACCCAATGGGGTCAACCCAGATGGTCAAATTGGCCCAGGTGAACCCTCATTTAGGTCAAGTCAAACCTAGTCCAAAAGGGCTAACCCAAGCCCAAGCCACTTCTCCCTTAGGCTAACCCCATTCCCATGACCATCATAACCAAGTGGGCTGCATTTAGCTTGTGAGGTTGACTAGTCAACCAGAGGTGACCAGGAGAGAGAAAGGAGCTCCCCTCCATGATAATGGAGGAGAGAGAAATTGAGGAAGAGGAAGGGGAGAGTGGAAGGCCGGCCAAGGGAGGCTAACAGCCACCATTTATGGCTGCAATCAACTCCTCTAGGGGAGAGGAGTTGATTCCAGCGGTTTCCCGACCACCAAGGGATGGATTCAGCCCACCTCCACTCTACCCGAGCCACACCTTTAATGGTGTTAATGGCCATTGAAGAACCAGCCTCCCCTCTTCCCCATTTGCCATTTAAACACCATCAGGGGGCCAAGGGGAATATTTTAGAGCGTTTACCTGGAGGAGACGAGACATCCCACTGTGCCGTTCCAGAAGCCGAGCGCCGCCGCCGTCGTCAATGGCATCCCGCCGCTCTTCTCGCATCCAGGCCGCCAGGAAGGTCCTCCCCCTCTCCTTAACTCATGATTAGATCATAGCAATCAATAGGTCCAAGGTTCGGGCTCAATTGAGCCCGATCCAATTCGGCTTCTCATGGATTTTTCTGAAAAACTTCACCTCGCGGGATCGCCGGAAAAGGGGTTTCCGGCGGCCAAGCCGCCGCCTGGGGATGGCCACCACCTCAACGGAGGTGGTGGTGCCGGTGGCCGGCCGGGGAGGTGGCCGGGTCGCCGGCAGTGGCGTTTGGAAATCTCTCCAGGCGGGACGAATCGCAGCCGTCGGCTCAACGAAGAAGTTGACCGGATGCCGTTGATCCCTGCGCCAAGATTCGTGCTGCATCAGGGTTAAACTATAGGAAATTATTTCTAATTATTTCATTCTGTCACACTTTTGTCATTTAATATTTTAAATATTTAAAAATAGTTAGAAGCTCTGTATGAGGAAATGATCAACACAGGATTTGTATCCCTATCTGTCTACTTTATTTTAAAATTGGTTTGAACCAATTTAGGCTCCTGGTTTGACTAGGGCACCCATTTTGGTGGGACATACCCTTAGGGCTAGGCAGTCATTAAACTGAGTGCCCACACTTCATCCCTAGTCCAAATCAATTGAAATTTTTACAGGGAGTCTACCCTAGCTATACCTAGAGCTGGTCCAAAAATAGGAATTTTTGGAGAAAATATTTCTATAGTTTTTATAAAAATTTAATAATTATTAAATAAATTAAATAGGTGCCCTAAACATCTCCAAGCCATCCCAAATTTTGGTGAGTGGTCCCTGGGCTCATGTTAGGTATCTGTATAGAGTTTCACCTAATTTGGATATGTTTTGAATAGGTTTGGACCCAACCCTAACTATACCTTAATAAGGGTATTTTTGTCAAAAAGTGCATTTCTAATTTTGAGTGACCAAATCACCTCAACAGAGGCTGAAATTTGGGCCACTGACTTGTTATGGCACTTAGCACCTCCCCTTAGAATGTGGGGTAGAGTGGAGTTGATTTGCCCTAAGTCCCTAGGCCAAACCTTAAGGAGGGACCTTTTTGCCTTGTGAAGGGCATGAGTCCTAAACACCTTGGATGAACTCCACATTTTGCAAGGAGGTTCCTAGGATATATAAAACCATCTGTTAGAAATATTAGCTAATTTGGAAAAGGGTAGGGGCCCCAAAACCCTAACCCTAGCTTAGGACATAAAACTTGTAGTGTAGGTTTAGGTTAGTTAAACATTTTGAATCTTAACCAAATTTGGGTAGTGAGGGGATTAGGATATTTTGAGCCTCTGATAATTTACTTGAGGAATTTTGATCAATATTTGTAGCACTTCATTTGTAACCAATAGGATTGCCCTAATTAATAATTTGGCTATTGTGGTCTCACTGCCCATTGAAAGGGCATGAAACATTGGCAGAGGTAGTTTTAAGCTATGCTAATCATGTATGAATTTTGATAGAATTTTTGGATAACTAGTTAGGACATCTACTTCACAAGTGCTTTATTTTGATTACGTACTAAATAATCCTTGAAAGAGCCCATTACCTATTGAAAAATCATGAAACTTACTACTTAGTGTTTTTAGCTCAATATTATCATGTGGGAAGTTTTGTGGAAATATTTGATGGCTAATTAATATACTTTGTTCATTAACCCTTAAATTTGAAAGTTCATGAGAAAATCAAATAAGGCCTTAATTTTAAATGATAAATTATGAAACTTTTTCTAGGGTATTTGTAGGCCATTAAAATCATCCATGAATTTTCTCTGAATTTTTGGTGACATTATTACTGTAAAATCTTTTAAATTGTCTTTTTATGAGGTAACTTTGAAATTACATTTAAGGGCCCAAACCTTGCTGAAAAATTGGAAGACTTAGGCCTTAGAGTTGATTAGGTATTTTGTAATTATCTTAAATTTATTGGAACATTATCTTGTCTGAAATTGCTACTTCATGTTCAAACTTGTGTTTTTTGGATACTAAAATAAATAAATAAATTATCAGACAAATTAGGAAAATTATGGATTTCTGGATTTATGCTTCAAATATCATTTTAGCCCTCTAGTAATTATCATAGGGATACTGGATGAGTATTTCATGTACTTCCCTTTTTACGGGTCTTGTAGCTTAAGTGGTCTGCATATAGCAAAACTGCAGGAAATCATTTTGGATATGAATTAGAGCACGTGTGATGGGTCTTGATGGATTGCTGGAAGGACATGTAGAATGGGTGGCATCTATGGAAGATGAGTGAGTAGAGTGTGGTTTTTTGTCTAGGGTTTAGAGGCGTTCGGGTCCGACGAAAGATCGTCCTACACAAGGAGAGTTGGAGTCAAATCACCCTAGGATTAGCATATCGGAACATGAGAAAATAATGGGTAAGGGAACCAACCAATAACAAAATAAGTACCTTGCGAAAGGGAACGCTGGGCGTAATCCCAACACAGTTCCTAGTGCCCCTTGAGAGCCCTTCACAGGGAATACCGGGGGCAGTCCTGGGTTAACGTAAACTATTTTAACAAGCTGAAAAGAGAAACTTAGTAATTAGGGTTGCACATTTCACAAACACTGATGGCACCGGATGTTAGCTGGGAGCTTCGGCTCGGATGGTTAAAAGGCGGACTTTGGGTCCGGGGACCTTCGACTCGATTGTTTGAGACGGACGTGTTGGTCCGGGGAGCTTCGGCTCGGTTCTTGATTACGCTAATTTGCATGTGCATAATAGAAAAGGAAATTAAGATGGTGGGTCTTCGGTATTGGAGGGTCGATGCACCGACGCCAATACGTTGACTCGGCAAGTGTGGTTAGCACTTCGCCAACAGAAGTCCGGTGCGCCAGCCGGCAAGAGTACGCAGGAGTCCGCTTCGTGCACCAAGCGTTGAGGCGTACGATAGGTCTGACCGGTAGTGCTTTACTGGTTTAGAGGTGGGTGAGGCCCAACCCACCGCTTCCGTCTGCCACTACGGAGGTATCCTGGGAGGTTACGGCTCCAGAAAGGGGGAACTAAAGGTCTGTGTGCACAGAGTCGGGTGTGTGTGTTGCACTTGCATGTCCATCATACCCACTTGCATGTCATAGCATAATCGTTACCTTTAACCTTGACACCTAAAGTATAAGTGGAATGGGACGCTTATACTTTAGGACCTGCAAAACGACCCCTTAGTCTATAAGCTTGTGTGGGCAAGTTTATAAATTAAGGTTAATTTTGATATATATAGTTACTGCTGTTTGATCACCGACACCCCAACGTATAAATTGGTATGGGACTTTTTATACGATGGGAGCCTTGCAGAAGACCCCTTGGCTTATGTGTTTTCACATAAGTGAAGGTTACTTTTCATATTTCAGCTTATGTCTATACATGATATAGAATTGCTAGTATAGGTCCGCTGTCATCTGCTTTTGATTTTTCTCCACCTTCAAGTCCTCCCCTTCCTTCCTCTCCGCTCGGTGCCTAGGAGCCGTGGGGGAAGGGGCGGGGGATGATAGGACTTAGTCTTTTAGACTAACGGTTTTCGAACTGCATCATTTAGGGGATCGTGGAGACCAGCATGGAGGAGCAGCCCCAGAGACCGGTGCACTTAGAGGTGGGGCAGTCTAGCTCCGGAGTTCATACAGCCGGGACCGTGAGTCTCGACCTTGAGTAGTTTTTCTGCTTCCGCATGAGTGATCTTTTTGTAGTGAGGATATGATGTACCGGGCATAAACCCGTTTTTGCTACTCTGATGTAATATTCTGTGGACACTCCCTTCGTGGAGTTATATTTATTATGACATGTGATCTTCTGTGGACAGTTAGTTTTCATGAATTCTTTATGCTACTTTTCTGTGATCGAATTGGCCGGCAGGATCAGCGCTTTGTGGTGATGACCCTTCAGGGCGTGAAGGAGTCACCGCAAAATGGCGGTTCTGGGCCTAAGACCCCGGTGTCGATAAGAGAAAAAAAAGGGGGTCTTACACATCAGGGAGGACATGGCCAAGCTCCTTAAGGCAGGCTTTATATCCAAAATAGAATACCCAGGCAGGGTCTCCAATGTAGTTATGGTTCAAAAAGGAGATGGCTGGTGATGTATGTGTACTGATTTTTCCTTACTTAATAAATCATGCTCTAAGGGTTGTTATCCTTTGCCTTGGATTGACGCGCTGGTTGTTTCAGCCATCAGTTTTCCAGTAATGAGCTTCTTAGATGCATTTTCAGGTTATCATCAGATCAGGATGCACCCCCCGACATGAAAGATGTCTCATTCATCACAGGGGATGGGTGCTACTACTACAAAATGATGTCCTTTGGGCTAAAGAATGTAGGGGCGACATACCAGAAGATGATGGATAGGGTCTTCTGAGAACAAAAAGGGAGGAACCTATAGGTGTATGCAGATGAACTCATGATCAAGAGCTGATATGTGGACTCTCACCTTCAGGACCTGGAGGAGACCTTCACCACCCTGCGCAGATACAAAATGAGACTAAACTCCCTGAAGTGCATTTTTGGGCCAGTAGGGGGAAGTTCTTGGGACATATCCTTGCCCCCGCACGGGTCGAGACAAATCCTAACGTGGTCATAGCCATCATGGAGCTAGGGTCGCCCCAAAATGCTAAAGAGGTGGAGCGGTTGACGGGAAAGCTGGTAGGATTAAGCAGCTTCCTCTCCCGGGATGGGGAGAAGTGCTCCCCCTTCTTCAAGACATTGAGTGGAGACCAAAAATTCGAGTGGACCAAGGAGTGTGAGGAGGCATTCCAAGCCCTGAAGAAGCAGTTGACCCAAGCCCCGCTGCTTAAAGGGCCGAAAGAGGGGGAGGATGATGCAGGCCCAAGGTTTCTACGGATTAAACTATGCATTCTTATGTTCGATAATTTAATTAAATATCTAGCGCACGGTTTCTCTACTTAGCACTATCGAATACTCAAGCATTAAAAGGAACAAATAACACAACATTCAACGCAAAGGGAGGCTACCCCTTATTTTAGACTGAATAAGGGCTATATGCCAATGTTCACTCAAGCGAAATGGACCCACCTGATCCGGACAATTAGCAATTCAAATTAAATTATGCGCAAACGTTCATACATCCAATAAGAGAATATCCAGACTAAATAAGTGACTTAAAATCAAGTCCTAATCGATCCAAAAATTAATTAATAGAGGGTTCACCAAATCACTTGAACTTAAGGGGAAATCAAGGGTGATGAACCCGATTTCTTCTAGTGTTCACGAGATCCACCAATTCCAATTAGTACGAAAAATATTCGAAAAATAAACGCTTTAAAAATTAGATTTTAACAAGCACAATATTCAATATAAATCAGAATAAATTACCAGCCTTCTATTCCACCAATATCTCACAAAATAATAGAAGAAATCACACAAAGATGATTAAGAAATTCGTTACCCAATCCCAAGAATAATCCGTCCACAAGATGAGTGGAGGAGGCGCACACAACGGTGGTAGATTTTCTATTTCCACGCAAGTCCTTGGATCCGCACCGAATGATGAAGATGGTCGCCATTTATCATTTGCCAAACCCTAGAAGGGGGAGTATCTTGAAAGGGCCAATAGATATATAAGTAAAGAGGAGAGAGGAAAGGTGGTGGACTTAATCCTTCAAGGGAGGGCTCGGTTTTTGGTAGATGAGGGGATTTCTCACAAGTGGAGGAGGAGGAGGAAGAGAAGAGGAGGTCGGATATAGAGAGGGAGAGAGGGAGGAGGAAGGTTGGCCGGCGGCCAAAGAGAGAGGGGGAGAGAGGAGGCCGAAATTTGCCTTGGAGAGGAGGAAAAATCTCAATAGATTTTAAGGTTTCAATTTCTTATCATTCTCTACAAAATATGACAAATATCATGGCCTATATATAGGCTTACACCACTCCATCTCCTCCAATTCAAAATTCAAAATTCAAAATTCAAATTACCAGCATGAAATTAAAATACTCTTGATGGTTATAGGCACCCATCATTACATGGAATTAAAATAATAATGAAATGCTTGGAAATAAAAAATGCTAAAATATAAATGAAAAAATATATAATTATAATGATGTAATTTATAATTATATATTTCATTTATTGGCAGCGTAGAACGACGAGCAAAAATATGTAGCGGCGGCGGCGTTGGCGAAGAAACGTCTTAGTAGACTCCCATCCTTGAGCTTGCGGCAATGACCGTCCCAATCCACGAACTCTCGATGTTGTGGATCCACGGCCGCATCAACATTGTCGCCATCAATCCTCCCACACTCCAATTCACTCCTCACTGATGAGTGGCCCGTGAGGGGGGAACCATCAAAAGCAGCATCAACATGGGTCAAATCTGGCCCCGCAATCCGTGTCGTAGTAGCATGAAAATCCCATAGCACTAAGAACCTGTCAGGTGTAGAAATAGCAAAACTCGAAATGGTGTTAGGCAAAAGAAAATTAACTTGAATCTTACCATCCGGTTCAAGAACTAAGGAGTCCACGTGGAAAATAGGCACGATAGTACTAACACTCTCCAACCCAAGAGAATATTTAGTGGTAGGAAGAAACGACGGAGAAAAGCACTCAGGTGGAACAGAGATGTACAGTAAAATGTCCGGAAACTTGAAATAAAGTGAAACATCTTGTGCTATATAAAAATCTAAAATAAAAGCATAAAATCTGATATTCTTCATAATCATGGATGGGTCTGCGTTCCTACGTATTAATTTGTCAACGGATCCAGAAGGCATCCGCTCGGGGATTGACCAAACTAAACCCAAATCACTAACTCTAGCGTCGGACAGTCTCGAAAAGGCGTGGAAGTGCGTGCGACATAACTTAAGGAGAAATACTAATGTCCAAGACAAATGAGGAGAGAATCCAGGTGCTACATTACTAGACCCAAACACAAAAAATAAGGGGGTTAAGTCAGGTGGCACGGGAGCCTTGTAATCAGAGATAATTTTTATGGGATCTGACACCGCAGTCTTAATTTCAATTTTAATATTTTCATGCTTAGCATGAAGATATGCCAAGGTGAACCGCTCATCATAAGAAATTGAATTGGACGCTCCCGAATGTGAAAAAATGTGCGAGCAAAACAACTCAAGGGACCCAACTATAGTCACTAACGTGGGTAAATTAGGGTCATCAAATGGCGGTGGATAAATGTGTGCGACTGGGTGTGGTATATAAGTATATCTATGGGACACCACATCCAGAGGCACAATTGCCAAAGAAATCGAGTCAGTCATAGTAGGGGACGGAATTGTAGATGGACACGCAGAAAAATGAGTTGTCAAAAGTGACGTGTAGTCATATCTATGAGGTGCGCTGAATAGTCCAAATACTAGTGCGCTCAACATAGTAATATCTACACACTGAGTCAACGTCAAAGTAAGAACTAAAAAAGTTGGCGTGACACACAAATTCAGACTAGGACTACTGGTTCCATGTCCTAAAAAGTCATCTAAGATAGGAAAATAAATAGGGGAATGGGTCAGTAAATTCAATCCCGGGATAAAATTCGAATCGGTAAAAATTTCACACAACGGTGACGACATCAATGAAATCTCATCTGGGTGTACAACAATAGAATCGTCCAACATTACCATTCCCTCAGATGGTAACTCATCCACAATAATATTAGGGACATCCTCACTCTCAAGCTCCTCAGATAACTCAGATATAACCTCTATGGGTGCGATCGTAGGCTCTAACACAATGGGGATCATCTCATGGAGAGGGCACTCAATACTAGGGTGAACTGACACAACGCTAGTAGGGCAAGTAATAGACAATGAAATACTCTCACAGATCGGAATGTAATCATCCTATACATCGTCTTCTAAATCACTAGGGATTCCCTCACTTCCAGAATCATCACACTCATCGTGCACTATCGTATGTGAAGGGATACTCTCACCTAACTGGTCAACATCATCATCCAGAGATTCTATATCCACATCGAAATCCTCAGAGGTACTAGTCACTATCTCTATGGGGCTTAGATGTCGAGTCTAACAGAGGGATAAACCTAGTGGTAACATCTATCGAGTCCACAACAAATGACCTATTATGAGAGGTTTCCCTAACGGGGGGTGGTGGTCCTAATACGGCCTTTCCGTTCTAACACGAGTGAGTTTTATTCTTAGGAAGGTGGTGCTTCTCAATTTCTAATGTCGTGGTAAAAGTGGAGTCTGGATCGGTGTGCCAATAGCGTACTAATTTACCCTGGATGTAGGGTTTTAACCCCTTACGAAACCTAGAGAGGGTGATCTCTGGCAACTCTTTCACACCACTTCTAACCATTATATCCTTAAAAAGACGCATATAATCCGAGACCAACTTGTTCCCTTGTTTAAGGTTAGTTAAATCATCAGTTTTCTGTCGCTTGGTCTGAGCGTTTGGTTTATAATCATTCTTAAAGGCAGGTATGGAACTAGCGCCATAATCATACTCACTCATAGGCTTGGTGTCAGCAGTGCGAACGTAGGGGGATCAAATTGATCAGAGAGTAGGTACGCATGTGCGGCCAAGCGTAACGATAGCTACCAACACGATGCTCTTTGTTTAACCAAAACAACTGGGCTTGACCTACTAGTCGCTCTCGGGCAAAGTTAACCTTTTTGTGGTCATCCCATAAGTGGCAATTAAAATAATGCTCTAATCCCTTAAGTCAATCTCTAAAAATTTGGGGACATCCTAAACCGTCATAAGTAGGATAAATATGGTGTGCCCTAGGGGTGTGTTTAGCCATATCCTTAGCATATGAATAGTCTAGCCGGGCAGTATATACGCCATATGCCATTTTAGAGAGAACCGGAACTGGTGCACATGCAATGAGAAATAATCGTGACCCTATTTAATTTTCAAAGATGGAATTGTTCCTACTTAATAACTATGACGATAAAAGATTTTTTTTATTTGCTTGCAGGAAATATTATGAAAATTATTAAATAAATTTTTTTTTATTTTTTTGCTGAACTAATTAAAATATAGGCCGCTATTTACAAACCAACAATTAAATTTTAAAACAACTTAATAAAAATAATGATTTAATGAAAAATAAATTTTTTTTGGTTTTCTTACTAAGAAAATGATGGAGAATTTCCAGAATTTTATTTTTTTGAATTTTGAGAAAAAAATAAAAATTTTAGGCCGCTATTTACAGACTAAAAATAAAAAAAATGATTTTTTTATGTTGTGCAACAAAATGAGCAAGTGCGTGTCAGTGAAAAATAATAAAAGGGGGAGGGTGTCAATTAGGAAATTGACGTTAACCTGACTCTGATATCAAATTGATGCAGGCTCATGGTTTCTACGGATTAAACTACGCGTTCTTATGTTCGACAATTTAATTAAATATATAGCGTGTGGTTTCTCTACTAAGTACTATCGAATACTCAAGCATTAAAAGGAACCAATTACATAACATTCAACGCAAAAGGACGTTACCCCTTATTTTAGACTGAACAAGGGCTATATGTCAATGTTCACTCAAGCGAAATGAACCCACCCGATCCAGACAATTAGCAATTCAAATTAAATTATGCGCAAACGTTCATTAATCCAATAAGAGAATATCCAGACTAAATAAGTGATTTAAAATCAAATCCTAATTGATCCCAAAATTAATTAATAGAGGGTTTACCAGATCACTTGAACTCAAGGGGAAATCAAGGGTGATGAACCCGATTTCTTCTAGTGTTCACGAGATCCACCCGTTCCAATTAATACGAAAAATATTCGGGAAATAAATGCTTTGAAAATTAGATTTTAACAAGTACAATATTCAATATAAATCAGAATAAATTACCAGCCTTCTATTCCACAAATACCTCACAAAATAATAGAAGAAATCACACAAAGATGGTTAAGAAATTCGTTATCCAATCCCAAGAATAATCCTTCCACAAGATGAGTGGAGGAGGCGCACACAACGGTGGTAGATTCTCTATTTCCATGCAAGTCCTTGGATCCGCACCGGACGATGAAGACGCTCTCCGTTTATCCTTTGCCATATCCTAGAAGGGGGAGTATCTTCAAAGGGCCAATAGATATATAAGGAAAGAGGAGAGAGGAAAGGTGGTGGCCTTAATCCTTCAAGGGAGGGCTCGGTTTTTGGTAGATGAGGGGATTTCTCACAAGAGGAGGAGGAGGAGGAAGAGAAGAGGAGGTCGGATATAAAGAGGGAGAGAGGGAGAAGGAAGGTTGGTCGGCGGCCAAAGAGAGAGTGGGAGAGAGGAGGCCAAAATTTGCCTTGGAGAGGAGGAAAAATCTCAATAGATTTGAAGGTTTCAATTTCTTATCATTCTCTACAAAATATGACAAATATCATGGCCAATATATAGGCTTACACCACGCCATCTCCTCCAATTCAAAATTCAAAATTCAAAATTCAAAATTCAAATTACCAGCATGAAATTAAAATACTCTTGATGGTTATAGACACCCATCATTACATGAAATTAAAATAATAATGAAATGCTTGAAAATAAAAAATGATAAAATATAAATGATAAAATATATAATTATAATTATGTAATTTATAATTATATATTTCATTTATTAGCGGCGGCAGACTGAAAGTGCAACTAGATCTGATATACTCTAGAGGGGGGTGAATAGAGTATATGGTGCTTTAAAACTTTTTACAATAATTGTTGTAATCTGAGTGAGCAGGGAAGCAGTTAATAAATCTAATCACAGAACTAAACTATACATAAGCTAATCACAAAACAATCACAGCCAGAAACAAAAATAAAGACAAGCAAAACCAGATGACATAAGGAAATATAGTGGTTCCCCTAAACTTGGGTACATCCACTCTTCTACCACCCTAGGTAGGAATCCACTGCATGATGAGTTGATCAGGTGTCCTGGGCACCAATGAGCTTTTGATAAGGTGCTCAAAAACCAAATCAGATTTTTTGATCAGGTGTCTTTCCACCAATGAGCTTTTGACATGGTGCTCAAAAACCAAACTCAAACTTTTGAAGGGAGTTTGAGAAACCCTTTACAGAGATGAGGGTGAGAGAGTGATGGAAGTCTTCTCTTTCTCAGATCAGCTGAGAAGACTATGTGGATTGATGGTGTCAAAGCTCCCCCTGAGTCCTTGAGATCTTCAGGAAAAGAAGCTTTGATGTAGGGTGATAGGCCTTCACAAGTTGAGCTCCAGCAAAAGATGATTTCAGCAGCAACTGAAATGTTAGATGTCTGGAGTCTTGAAATATGTTGGCCTTGAACACTTGAGACTGAGAGATCAGAAGATTTCAGAAAAACTTGATCTCCTTGGATGTGTGTTCTTGAGAGAATTCTTTGAGACAGAATACTTTTGTTCTTGTTCTGAAGATTTCTGATGTCTGTCTGTGTGTGTCTGTGTATCTGTCTGTATATCTCTGTAATCTATGTGTGTCTGTGAGATTCAAAAAAAAATTCTTCTCTTTTATTCTCTGATACTGAATGGAAAAACATCCTCTGTCAAGAATAGCCGTTGGCCTGCATTAATTGTATCCTTAATTGCAAAATGTCTTCTGGAGGAAAGTCCACAGAAATATTCCTTGAAAAATCCCTTGAAACTTGGTCCAGAAATAAATGAAAACGACTAGAAAATCTTCTGAATTAATTGCAGAATAACTCCTTAACTGATTTGAATTTGAATCTAGACGCATCTTGAAGTTATCTGAAAACGTCGAACTGAGCTCTGCTATCGTCGAACTGAGCTCAGCGATATGGATTTATACTGCAATAAAATATCGTCGATCTGAGCTTAAAGATCGTCGAACTGAGCTCAGAGATAGAGATCCAAAGCTGAGTCAAGATCATCGAACTGAGCTCACTGATCGTCGAATGGAGTTCGACGATATGAAGAAGTTGAGCTCAGCGATCGTCGAATGGAGTTCGACGATCTGTCGAAGTTGAGCTAGACGATCGTCGATCGGAGTTCGACGAATCGTCGTGCTGAGCTCGACGATATGACTTAGTCTCAAACTGAAAAAGTCTTGGTCTTGAGGGCAGCTTCCAAACTTAGACTTCTAACCCTTAGACTCAATTCTAATTGACCTTTTGAGATATACAGGAGGTCAAACATTGGTTTCCTAGATACATAGTGATCCTGACCCAAATTAGTAATAGGGTGTTCCAACAATCTCCCCCTATTTGGGTTAGGATTACTATTTACAGAATTTGGAAAGATTTAAATAACAACATTCAAGCAACAATATAGAAAAACAAAAAGAAAAGCTGGACATGCAGAACCACAGAGATATATATATATATATATTATCCCAGATAATAATCAGAAATCACAGAGATTGTCACCTTACATTGTCATTTCTTTTCCTTGCCCTTAACAAGTTTGATTTCTCTGTTGGGATTGAGGGCTTCCTTCTTTGATCTAGTATCATCTGTTGCACCTAAAGTGGTTTGCTGTTTAGGCCTGGGAACTATAGCTTCAGGATGCAGTTCCATGTACCTGTCAGAATCAAAAAATTTGCTTGATGCATATCTTTCTAGCTCTTTCTTTCTCTGTTCAGACATTGTGGAGATATTAGAGTAATCTCTTCCTTGCTCTTTAGCCTTTTTGATCTGATCCAGTGCAGTAAGTTCTTTCATCCTTGCAGTCCAAGCAGCTGGATTGTTCTCAGGGTCTTCAAAAGGTACTGGTGGCTCATATCTGTTAGAAGGATTGTCCTGAGGAGGCCTGGATGACACAGTTTCCTTTAATTTATAGGGAAAAGGACCAGATGTGGTGTCAGATGAAATTTGTCCTTCCCTGGAGTATGGGTGTTGCCTTGAGTATCCTTTGGAGTAAACCTGAAATTCTCTTTGATTGCCTCTGTATCCTCCTCTCCTGGATTGAGAACCCCTGGATTGGCTTCCCCTATTATAGGATCTAGCATGTGGTTGATAAGGAGCTTGACTTCTAGCAGGGGGTTGAGCAGCAGAACTTCCACCTGCACCTGCATCAGGAGGAGGTGGTAGAGGAGGATGAGAGTGTTGGAATTGTGAGGAACCCTTTTCATATTTCCTTTTTTTTCATTGCTTTCAGTTGATTCTTAGAGTACTGCATCCAGTGCTCAGTGATAAGGCAATCATGAAGAATGTAGTATGGTATGTCATTGTTATCTTTGACCTTGGCAGGAGGTACTCTCTTCATGGCTTTGCTCCTTGCCTTTCTTTTCCTGGCAATGGTAGCAGAAGAATCATCAGAGTCTGTTCTGTACTCATCACTTTCAGAACTCTGATCATCATACAGGGCATCAATTTTCTTCATCAAATCTTTCTTGAGCTGTATAGAAACAGATGAGGCAGCAGAGGGTGTAGCAGCAGAGGTTGAAGCAGTAACAGTAGCAACAGAAGCAGATACAGAAGGTGTTACAATTGAAGTAGAACCAGTAACAACAGCAGCAGATACTATGGGTTCTGGAGAAGTAACAACAGCAGCAGCAACAGTTTCACTAACAGCAACATCAATAGTAGAAATATCATCAGAAAATGTAGAAGGCTCAAACTCAGGTGCCTCTGTCATAATAATCTCCTTAGAAAATGGGTCATCAGCAGTATCAGCAATATTATCAACATAATTTTCAGCAGCGGGAGGGGCAGCAACATCAGAAACAACAGCAATGCTTTCAGCAGAAGAAGCAGCAGCATATACTGAGTGGACAAATGAAATGATGATGCTGGGGTCACAGCAAGAGAATGGCACAAGGGACTTGGACAGATCCTCTGGGGGCTGGACAGCAATTATCTCTGGCAGACATCTGAAATATAACTGATCAAATGCTGAGAGCAAAGACCTGAGGTCTAGTGCAAAGACTGTAGCAGGAGGAATTTGATCTTGAGACACAGCAGTAAGAGCAGCAGTAACAGGAGCTGAAGAAACAGCAATAGCAACAGCAGTAGACAGGCTCACAGAATCAGCAGCTACAGCAGCAGCAAGCAGACTCACTTCATAGGGCATCTCCCCCTGCCTAGATTCAGACATGGCTAGATCAAGGCACACTGCTGAAGGGGCTGCCTGAGGGAAGAGAGTGGAGAGTCTGGCAGAAAGGGCTGTCACTGACAGGAGTAATGGAGCCAAGGAGGTCTCTAAAAGAAGAGATAGCCTGGGGGCTAGCAATTCATATAGCCTGTCAGCAAGAGCTGGAATATCTACTTGCTCAGTAGTGACTGGAGCAGAGGTAGAGGATGGAGGTGTAGCTGTTGGTGATGGCAGTGGAGAGTTGGTGTAGTGTGGCAGGGATGGTTGAGGTGTGGGTAAGGTGGATATGGAGGACAGTGGGATGGAGATAGATGAGGTGAATGTGGGTTGTTCAATGCTTTCTTGTAGAAGGTCTTGATAAGATGTGGAGGATGAGGGTAGCTCAGGAGGAGAGGATGGTGAATCATCCATGAAGGAATCATCAATGAGGGTGAAGGAGGGAATGGAGGGTGATGAAGTGATATCTGGTTGAGGGTAGGAGAATAAGGGATGGAATTGGTCTTCTATGGTTGGAAGAGTAGGGACTGGAGATGGTGCAGATGTTGGAGAGGGGCTGGAGATAATGATGGTGGATGGAGTTGGAATGGTAGATGGAATGGGAAGAGATGGAATTGGAGGAGGAGGAGGAGAGGCATCAGCAAGCAGGTCATCTGCAGGGGCAGAGACCTGTGGGGAAGTGACTCTGAGAGTCCTGGTGCCTGAAAGAGTGCTGGAGGAGGGCCTGCTGGGCTTGATGATTTGTCTGTCCCATTTACCAAACAGGGCACAAGACAGTCTCTTGGATGCATTGATGTGGATTCTAGAAGAGACCAGCAATGCAGGGCACCTATGCTGCAGAAACACCCCTATAATTCTTCCAAAGTTTACAAAACTTTTGTTTATCTTCTTCTTAAGGAGGTCAAAGAATACCTCTCCCCAATTCAAATTCTTCCTGTCTACTAGGGCTCCCATTAGGCAGAGCTGATACCTTGAGATTGTATCATGAGCAGAGTGCTTAGCCAGTACCACTTTCCCAACTACATCAGCCAGGAATCTGTATTCCACAAAAAGGTTCTTTTTCAAGAGCTTGCTAGGGTTAACCTCAGAATGACCCATTCTGGCAAGCAAGTCAGTATACTCTTCTCCAGACAAGTCAGCAGTATCTCCACCAGTTATTAACTCAAAAACCTATGTTAAAATTGCTGGGGTCAAGGGTACCTAAGTGCCAGATATTGACCCAACAATGGTGGAGTTGTCCTGATTGTGTGCAGTGTAGACCCATTCCTTAATCTCATCAGATGCAAGCTTAATCCTTGTGGTCATGATTGCAGCCAGGTTCTGCTCTTTGAATAACCCCAAGATATCCTGAAAAACCGGGTCGGTTGTGCTGAAGGATTCCATGTCGATGTCGAAGCCAGCATCAAACTTCATGGCGGCGAGAATAGCAACAGACACAGCCATGGGTACCTGCAAAAATTCAACAAACAAAACAACCAAGTGCAGAGATGTTTGGAGGGAAAGAAAGTTCTTGCAGAGAAATCGAAAGCGCAAAGGAGAACGACAGCGAAAAATGAATTTTATATTAGGGTTCGACGCAGAAAAGGAAAGATCGTTGAACTCAGTTTGACGATCGAGGCTTCTAAAGAAATCTGAAGAGTCTTCAACATCGTCGATCTCCGTTCGACGATTTTGGAGAGCGTCGAGCTCTGTTCGACGATCGTTCAAAGAACAAAATCGTCGAGCGCCGTTCGACGATCGTTGACCGGAAGAGATAGTTCATACTATCTGAGAAACGCTGAACTCAGGTCGACGATTTCAGAAATCGTCGATCTCCGTTCGACGATCAGGGGGAAAATCGTCGAGCGCAATTCAGAGATCAGAAAAACTCTAGACACAAAGAAAAATCAAGATGTTTGCATAGTCTTGGTCAATTTTTAAGCTTTCAAAATCTTGGATATTATTTAAGACTTCCTTCATCTAACATTCCTAACTGATTTAGGAAGAAGGTGTGTTTCTTTTCATCCAAGGGCTTGGTGAAAATATCTCCCCTTTGTAAATCAGTTGGGATATATTGTAGTTCAATTTTATTCTTTTCAACATTATCCCTTAAGAAATGATGCCTAATCTCTATGTGTTTTGTCCTACTATGGAGGACTGGATTTTGAGCTATAGAAATAGCACTGGTGTTATCACAAAACATTTTAGACTTCTCTAAGTTGTAGCCATAGTCTAGGAGTTGGTTTTGAATCCACAAGATTTGTGAACAACAACTGCCTGCAGCCATATATTCAGCTTCAACAGTTGAAGTTGACACAGAAGTTTGTTTCTTACAAAACCAAGAGACAAGTCTGTCACCAAGGAACTGACAAGTTCCACTGGTGCTTTTCCTGTCAATTCTGCATCCAGCATAATCAACATCAAAAAATCCAGTTAAATCAAATGCTGAATCTTTTGGATACCAGAGACCTAGGTTTGGACAACTTTTAACATACCTAAGAATCCTCTTTACTAGTGTTAGGTGTGACTCTCTAGGGCTTACTTGGAACCTAGCACATATACATGTAGCAAACATTATATCTGGTCTACTAGCTGTAAGGTACAGTAAAGTGCCAATCATTGCTCTATATGTTTTCTGATCAACAGGTTTCCCATGTTCATCAGCATCCAATACAACATTAGTAGGCATGGGTGTTTTCATACAAGATGCTTCAGACATGCCAAATTTCTTAACCAATTCATTTGCATATTTGGTTTGAGAAATAAAGATGCCTTCAGCATGTTGCTTGACTTGCAATCCTAGGAATAAGGATAGCTCACCCATGCTACTCATTTCAAATTTAGAATGCATTAGGTTGGAAAACCTTCTACATAATTTGGAGTCAGTAGAGCCAAAAATAATATCGTCTACATAAATCTGCACTAATAGGGTATGAGACTTATGGGTTCTAATGAAAAGAGTTTGGTCTACTCTACCCCTTATAAATCCATTTTCCAAGAGAAAGCATGCTAGGGTCTCATACCATGCTCTAGGAGCTTGCTTGAGACCATATAATGCTTTGTTCAATCTAAAAACATAATCAGGATAAGTTGGAGAGATAAAACCTGGAGGTTGTCTGACATATACTTCCTCTTTGATGTCTCCATTTAGGAATGCACTTTTGACATCCATCTGATATACCTTGAAGCCTTTATGTGCTGAATAAGCTAAAAAGATTCTGATGGCTTCCAATCTTGCAACTGGTGCAAAAGTTTGGTCGTAGTCTATTCCTTCTTCTTGAGAGTATCCCTGAGCAACTAGCCTTGCCTTGTTCCTTACAATTACTCCTTGATCATCCAGTTTGTTTCTGAATACCCACTTTGTTCCAACAATGAAGTGATCCTTAGGCTTTGGCACTAGTTCCCATACTTTGTTCCTTTCAAATTGATGCAACTCTTCTAGCATTGCAATGATCCAGTATGGATCTTGCTCTGCATCTTGAATGGACTGAGGTTCCATTTGAGATAGGAAGCAGGTGTGCAATAGGTTTTGGTTGACCTGATTTCTGGTTTGCACACCAGCTGAGATGTCTCCAATTATTTGGGAAATTGGATGGTCTCTTGATGTTACTAAATCAACAGGGAGTGTTGATTGTTCACCAACCTGTGTTGTTGTCTCCTCTTGTGGTACAACAACTGGCTCTTCAAGTTGTTCTTCAATATATTGAGCACTTTCTTCATCTTCACTGCTTTCATCCCTTTGGGTAACCTGTAGCTTATTCAAGTCTTCAACAAGAGAATGTTCCTGCAAAGGTTCTATGGTAGAAGGAATCTTCTCCTTAAAAGACATGTTAGATTCATCAAATGATATATGAACATATTCCTCAATTTTTAGAGATGATTTATTATAAACCCTATAAGCCTTGCTGATCATGGAGTATCCCAGAAACATTCCTTCATCAGCTTTAGCTTGAAATTTTGCTAAATATTTCTTATCATTATTATGTATGTAGCAAATACAACCAAAAACTCTAAAATAATCAACTTTAGGTTTCTTCCCTTTGAGTAATTCATAGGGAGTCTTTCCCTTTAGTTTATGTATCAAACTTCTATTCAGCACATAGTTGGAGGTGTTCACTGCCTCTGCCCAAAAGGATAGAGGTAGATGAGCATCTGACAACAATGTAGTGGCAGATTCAATAAGGGTTCTATTTTTCCTTTCAGCTACCCCATTTTGTTGAGGAGTTCTAGGAGCTGAGAAAGTATGCCTGATCCCTTCACTCTGACAGAACTCTTGCATAAGAAGAGAATCAAACTCTGTCTCATGATCACTTCTGATCAGGGCAATGTGAGTATTGAACTCAATCTGTATACATTTGAGAAACTCTGTCAGACACTTAAAGTTATCAGACTTCTTCCTTAGAAAGAACACCCAAGTGAATCTAGAGAAGTCATCTACAACTACTAAAGTGTAGGATTTCCCTCCTAGGCTTTGTACTGTGATGGGTCCAAAAAGATCCATGTGTAACAGATACAATATCCTAGGTGAATCACTCTTATTAAGTGACTTAAAGCTGTTTTTAGTTTGCTTGCCTAATTGACAAGCCCTGCAGAGTCCTTCCTTCTTGTAGGGGCCAGAAGGTAGTCCTCTAACAAGGTTGTCCTTGGATAGCCTAGCAATAGTTCTAAGGTTTAGGTGTCCTAGTCTCTTATGCCATAAAATATTTGGTCTACAAACAGAATTGAACAGGCAAATATCTACATCAGTTGAAAGAAAATCTACTAGGTAGATGTTACCTTTCCTTTTACCTGTCAACACAGTTGTGTTGTCCTCTGACTTGATTTTGCATAAGGCTTTGCTGAAGGTCACCTGGTAGCCTTCATCACACAGCTGACTGATGCTTATTAAGTTGTGCTTCAGTCCTTCCACATAAGCTACCTTCTTGAAAGTTACTGATTCAATCTGGACTGCACCATATCCTTTAGTCTGTCCAAAGTTTGAATCACCAAAGATAACTTTGGGTCCAAGCTTGGCTCTAAAGGATGTGAGGTTGTCCTTGTTCCCTGTCATGTGCTTAGAGCACCCACTATCCAAGTACCATTGCTGGTTAGATGTTGGATAGGTCTTCACCTGCACATAAAACAATTCATTTGTTTTTGACCCAGTTTACCTTGGGCCTAGGTTGATAACCTTTAAATTCTGAAATAAAAGACATCCCAGGTTGACTCTTATAACCTTCAGGATGATATCTCCTTGGAGGTATAATCCATTCAGTATAAGGGTTAAAGATTTGGGATGTAGGACCCTTAGGATTGGATTTTGATTTGCCCTTGAAAAAATTTCCAGAGCTCTGACCTCTGTTCGACGATCGTTGATCTGCGTTCGACGATCTTGGGCCAGATCATCGAGCTCCGTTCGACGGTCGACTATGACAGAGTTCAGGAACTTGAGATCGTCGACCTGAGTTCGACGATTTTGCCTGAGATCGTCGATCTGCATTCGGCGATCGTCGATGTCCGTTTGGCGATCGTCGACCTCCGTTCGACGATATCTGCTGGGACTTAGTTTTCTGGGGCAGATCAGAATTTTTCCTAGCAACCTCTACAACTCCCTTTCCTTTGTCAGAAATGAATTTGATTGGAGTTGTTAGAACTATGGGTTGGCTGGATGAAGCACCCAAGCCCAGTATACTATTAAATCTGGAGTTCACTGTGCTTGTGATGTCCATCAGCTTGATGTTTCTCCCATTAAGGGATTCTTCAATCTTCTTGGCCTCAGATAGCTCACTTTTCAGTGAAGCTATCTGCTCCCTACAGCACTCCAACTCCTGAGAGAGTTTGAGGTTTTCTGACTTTAAAGTATTATGTTCAGATAAATGATTTCTGAGAGAGATAATTTCTTTCTCAGATTTTAGCATGTCTAAACACAATGCTTTAAATTCAGATTTAAAGTCCTCTGAATTAAAATCAAATGAACTGATTACCTGATCTTCTTCAAGCTGAGTCTCTGAGTCTGACTCTGACTCTTCTTCTTCTGAATTGTGTTGTGAGGCATTGATTGCCATCATGCAGAACTCTTTTTCTTCTGCATCATCCTCATCATCACTAGAGCTGGATGAGGCTTCTGACTCCTCTTCAGTCTCACTCCAGGATTCAGCAACAAACCCCTTCCTTGTATGTTTGTTTTTGCTTGATGAGGGTTTGCCATTGCCATTCCTCTTAGATTCTTTCTCCTTTCTTCTTTCTTTCTTGTCCCTTCTGTCCTTGTTTTTGTTTTCTGGACAGTCAAGAACTATGTGCCCTGGTTTCCTACAACCAAAGCAAACAATGTCTTTATTATTATTAATGGACTTGTCATACCTTGGCTTATCATGCTCCTTGTATGATCTCCTTCTGAAGTCCTTTCTGGCCATCTTGTAAAAGCTTTTGGCCAACAGACTGAGCAGTTCATCATTGCCTGTGACTTTGTCTTCAGGCAGATCTTCAGTTGCCTTGAAGGCTATGGTCTTCTCTTTTCTTGTGGCTGGTGAGGCAGCCTTCTGTTCTTCTTCTCTATTCTTGATGAGTAGCTCATAAGATTTGAGCTTACCCAATAGAGCTTCAGTGGTGATCTCATTCAAACTTCTGGCATCCTTAATTGGCCAGATTCTTGAATCCCAAGTGCTAGGGAAGCATATTAGAATTTTGTCATTGAGTTTAGTTAGTGAGATCTCTTTATCCAATGTCCTGAGTTCACTGACAATTAGACTGAGCCTGTTGTACATATCTCCCACTGACTCAGTTTCTCCCTTCTTGAAATTCTCATATTGAGATATGAGGTGGGATCTCCTATCCTTTCTCTCATTAGCTGAGCCTGAGACTATTTCCGAGAGTTTGTCCCAAATTTCCTTTGCTGAATTGCATTCAGCCACCTTTTGAAATATGTCATCAGACATTGTCTGGGCTAAGATGTTCATAGCCTTGGCATCAGCTACCTTCCATTTCTTGATGTCAGCATCTGTTCCTGATGGAGGTGGAACAGCATTTGTACTGGAGTTCTCTGGAGGTCTTGGACACACTGTCAAAACATAGTTGAAAATATCCTCGTCAATAGAATTCATGTATAGTCTGATCCTTGCTTTCCAAAGTGCAAACTTGGATAGATTGCACACTGGAGGTCTGGTGCTAGCATAATCTTTGTTTTGGGC
Organism: Platanthera guangdongensis; assembly: GCA_039583875.1. Classification (NCBI taxonomy): domain Eukaryota; kingdom Viridiplantae; phylum Streptophyta; class Magnoliopsida; order Asparagales; family Orchidaceae; genus Platanthera; species Platanthera guangdongensis. Next base: position 9,936,929 of record CM077149.1, read on the forward strand.
CATGATTTGTGAAAACAAAATCTAATAATAAACTACAAAAGAAAACAGATCTAACTAGGGATCTTTTGGGTTCAGGTGTTAGCCTGTGCAACCACAAAGGTGTGGTATGTTTAACCAACCTCGCTTTGATACTAATTGAAAGTGCAGCTAGATCTGATATACTCTAGAGGGGGGTGAATAGAGTATATGGTGCTTTAAAACTTTTTACAACAATTGTTGTAATCTGAGTGAGCAGGGAAGTAGTTAATAAATCTAATCACAGAACTAAACTATACATAAGATAATCACAGAACAATCACAGTCAGAAACAAAAATAAAGACAAGCAAAACCAGATGACACACGGAAATATAGTGGTTCCCCTAAACTTGGGTACATCCACTCTTCTACCACCCTAGGTAGGAATCCACTGCAGGATGAGTTGATCAGGTGTCCTGAGCACCAATGAGCTTTTGATAAGGTGCTCAAAAACCAAATCAGATTTTTTGATCAGGTATCTTGCCACCAATGAGCTTTTGACAAGGTGCTCAAAAACCAAACTCAAACTTTTGAAGGGAGTTTGAGAAACCCTTTACAGAGATGAGGGTGAGAGAGTGATGGAAGTCTTCTCTTTCTCAGATCAGCTGAGAAGACTATGTGGATTGATGGTGTCAAAGCTCCCCCTAAGTCCTTGAGATCTTCAGGAAAAGAAGTTTTGCTGTAGGGTGATAGGCCTTCACAAGTTGAGCTCCAGCAAAAGATGATTTCAGCAGCAACTGAAATGTTAGATGTCTGGAGTCTTGAAATATGTTGGCCTTGAACACTTGAGACTGAGAGATCAGAAGATTTCAGAAAAACTTGATCTCCTTGGATGTGTGTTCTTGAGAGAATTCTTTGAGACAGAATACTTTTGTTCTTGTTCTGAAGATTTCTGATGTCTGTCTATGTGTGTTTGTGTATCTGTCTGTATATCTCTGTAATCTGTGTGTGTCTGTGAGATTCAAAAAAAATTCTTCTCTTTTATTCTCTGATACTGAATGGAAAAACATCCTCTATCAAGAATAGCCGTTGGCCTGCATTAATTGCATCCTTAATTGCAAAATGTCTTCTGAAGGAAAGTCCACAAAAATATTCCTTGAAAAATCCCTTGAAACTTGGTCCAGAAATAAATGAAAACGGCTAGAAAATCTTCTGAATTAATTGCAGAATAACTCCTTAACTGATTTGAATTTGAATCTAGAAGCATCTTGAAGTTATCTGAAAACGTCGAACTGAGCTCTGCTATCGTCGAACTGAGCAAAGCGATATGGATTTATACTGCAATAAAATATCGTCGATCTGAGCTCAAAGATCGTCGAACTGAGCTCAGAGATAGAGATCCAAAGCTGAGTCAAGATCGTCGAACTGAGCTCACCGATCGTCGAATGGAGTTCGACGATATGAAGAAGTTGAGCTCAGCGATCGTCGAATGGAGTTCGACGATCTGTCGAAGTTGATCTAGACGATCGTTGATCGGAGTTCGACGAATCGTCGTGCTGAGCTCGACGATATGACTTAGTCTCAAACTGAAAAAGTCTTGGTCTTGAGGGCAGCTTCCAAACTTAGACTTCTAACCCTTAGACTCAATTCTAATTGACCTTTTGAGCTATACAGGAGGTCAAACATTGGTTTCCTAGAGACATAGTGATCCTGACCCAAATTAGTAATAGGGTGTTCCAACACAGACGACGAGCAAAAACATGTAGCGGCGGTGGCGTTGGCAAAGAAACGTCGTGGTAGACTCCCATCCTCGAGCTTGGGGCAACGACCGTCCCAATTCAAGAACTCTCGATGTTGTGGATCCACGGCCACATCAGCATCGTCGCCATCAGAGGACCTATATTTGTATCTCAAGGTCGGATTAAAGGCCGTGAGCTCTGTCCTGGTTCGTGAAGAGGGGAAGAAATAGTTGCCCATATATTATGTGAGTCGGGTCCTGAGGAAGGTCGAGCTTCGATATCCTATCTTAGAAAAGCTAGACTTTGCTATAGTCATCTCGGCCCAGAGTCTCCGGCCCTACTTCCAGGCACACTCTATCTAAGTGGTGACTGACCATCCCCTGTACAACATCTTTGAGGGGGTGGAGCATTCGGGCAGGTTGGCTAAGTGGTCGGTGGAACTGAGTGAGTTTGACGTCTCCTTCATCCCCCTCCTCTCGATCAAGGCCCAAGCAATGGCCGACGTTTTCGCTGACTATGTGGTCGAGGTGGCGGAGGAAGAACTCACTCATCTGGCTTCATGGAAGGTGAAGGTAGATGACACTTCGGGGAAGAATTCCTTGGGGGTTGGGGTAATCTTGGAGAGCCCCCAAGGAACAATAATCGAGCAAACAGTGGTGGTGCATTTTCCCATCACTAATACCCAGGCCGAATATGAGGCCGTAATAGCAGGGCTGCGCCTGGCCACGGAGTTGGGGGTGCTTGACGTGGAGGTCCTCACTGAATCCATGGTGGTGGCTTCCCAGATCAATAGGGAGTTTGAGGCATGGGAGACTACCCTCTGGTTATACTTAGCAATGGTAAAGGGGGTCATCGGCATGTTCCAAACCTTCTCCATCTAACACATGCCCAGGGAAGAAAATGAACAGGTTGATCAACTGGCGAAACATGGTCCCCAGGTGGGGGGTACCATCACTGATCTATTCAGCCCTTCCATTGAAGAGGGATAGCTGATGGAGGTGGATTAGTACCCCTCGGGGGTGGACCCATTCATAACCTTCCTTTCCACGGGGGAGTACCCGGAGGGGATGGACAAAAAGAGGTTCAAATACAAGTCGACATACTATCTCCTCCGGGACGAGCCCTCTCGAGGCTGTTGGCCCGTTGTGTGGCCGAGAGGGAGGTGCAGAGGATCTTGGAAGAAGTCCACTCCGGGGAGTGTGGGAGTCACTCCGGGAGTCGGACCCTGGAAGGAAGGATCATCGGGCAAGGGTACTTCTGGCCTACCCTAGGCCACGACGCGGCAGAGTTCACAAGAAGGTGCCACAAATGCGAGTTATTTGCCCCCCTCTAACTGCAACCTGCCCAATGCCTCAGGAGCATCACGGCCCCCTGGACATTTGCCATATGTGGGATGGACTTGATCGGACCCTTCTCCTAGGCCAGCAGGTAGAGGAGGTTCTTGTTAGTATTGATAGATTATTTTTCTAAGTGGTTGGAGGTGAAGGCGCTGGCTAAGGTGACCTCCCAGGTAATCAGGAATTTTGTTTGGAGGGAGATCATCTACCGGCATGGGTTGCCGCAGGCCATTGTTACAGATAATGGGCCTCAGTTCGCCAGCGCCAAATTCATTAGCTTCTATGAGCAACTCAAAATTGACCTCAGATTTGCCTCGGTCTACCACCACGGGAGCAACGGGCAAGTGGAGACAGCAAACAAGATCATAGTGACCTCCAGAAGAAAAAAGTTGAAAATTTGAAGGCGAGATGGGTGGAGCAGCTCCCCACAGTCCACTGGGCTCTGAGGACCACACCCAACACGACCACAGGAGAGACCCCCTTCAAGCTCCCCCATGGATGTGAGGCAGTACCCCTAGTGGAATTTGAAGTCCAAACACCTTGGGTGGCGGAGGCCCGGGAAGGCAGAGAAGAGTGGCAGGCTGAAAACTAGGAGGAGTTGCGGCTCTCCCTTGACATGGTGAATGAGCTACGTGATCTCTCCACCATCCGACAAGAAGAAGTGAAAAGAAGAATGACTAAGTACATTGACAAGCACGTCAAGATCAAACATTTCGCGGAACGGGACTTGGTTCTGAAGAAAGTAGATGCAGAGGGGAGATCAGCTGCTGTAGGAAAGCTTAACCCCAACTGGGAGGGTCTATATATCGTAAACGAAGCATTGAAATCAGGAGTGTATCGCCTCCGGAATATGGAGGGCGAGACCTAAAGTCTCACCTGGAGCTGTGATGACTTGAAGCATTTTTACCTGTTAAGACATGTAAGTGGTGCCTTGTTTTTAATAAAGCTTCTTGATGTGTCAACTCTCCTGTAGTGATTTGTGTGGATGAGTGAAGTGTTCATTTGATAGAGCCCGAACAGATCCTGCTGCCAGGCTCTCACCTAGCTGACAGGGCTGGATGTCACTTGAGAGCGTCTACCCAGACCCCGAGTAGATCCCGCTGTCAGGCTCTCAACAAGCTGGTAGGGGTGGATGTCACTCGAGAGCATCTAACTAGACCCAGAGTAGATCCCGCTGCCAGGCTCTCACCAAGCTACCAGGGCTGGATGTCACTCGACGGCGTCTAACAAGACCCTGATCATATCCTGCTGCCAGGCTCTCACCTAGCTGGCAGGTCTGGATATAACTCGATGACATCTACCCAGACCCTGAGCAGATCCCGCTACTAGGATCTCACTAGCTGGCAGGGTTGGATGTCACTCAAGAGCGTCTACCCAGACCCGAGCAAATCCCGCTGTCAGTCTCTCACCTATTCGGCAGGGCTAGATGTCACTCGAGAGCGTCCAATCAGACCCCGAGCAGATCCCACAGTCACTCTTTCACCTAGATGGCAGGACTGGATGTCACTCGATGACGTCTACCCAGACCCCGGGCAGAACCCGATGTCAGGCTCTCACCTAGCTGGCAGGGCTGGATGTCACTCGAGGGCATCTACCCAGACCCCGAGTTTATCCTATTATCAGGTTCTCACATAGCAAGCAGGGTTGGATGTCACTCGATAGAGTCTAACCTGACCCCGAGCAGATCCCGCTGCCAGGCCCTCACCGAGTTGGTAGGGTTGGATGTTACTCGACGGCGTCTACCCAGACCCCAAGCAGATCCCGCTGTCAGGATCTCACCTAGGTGGCAGGGCTGGATGTCACTTATGGGAGCCCTACACTCTCCAAAATGTTACTTGGGAAATTTTGCCTTTTTTCTAAAGACAGGAAGAGAAGAATCCTCACAGGCGAGTCGGGACTCGTGGGACCAGCTCGGCAAGGGGGTGACGAGCCGAGTCCTTGGAACCCGCCGAAAAAGGCAAGCTCCAACAGGGCACCCCCTTTAGTTTTACTTTGAAATTCTTGGTAATTTTGGGCTTCACATTGGCGAGAAGGGAGGCAGCTCGCGAGCAAGCTGGGGAGGGTGTCGAGCTCAGTGCGGCGAGTGGTCCACCCCCGAATCGTCTAGGGATGACGAGCTCTAAAGACCAACTCGCTGGTACGAATCCTAATGTCCATTCTAACGGCAAGATCTATGCACGCGAGGTCCCCGGGGAGGAGAGCTCGCAAGCGAATTCACCACAGCATGGAAGCTCAGAAAAAAGATAGAAAAAAAAATTAAGAAAAAGTTCATAACAAAGTTGTTTTCATTTATATAGTTTTGTTACAAGAAGAGGAGCTCGCCTCGGAGAGGTTACAGAAAGAGGGGGGAAGGAATTACAGGAAAAAAGGAAAGGAAAAAAGGGGGGTGCGTGTCAGCTCTCTCCTCCCCCCCCCCCCCCGGACTGGCGGTCATCACCCACTCCTCCGGATAGGTCGTATTTGAAGCCCTTCTCGAAGAGTAGGTCAAAGCTATCCTCCTTCTTGCTGGGCGGCGTTGGCGAGAATAGGCTCGGCATGAGGTCCCGGACCGTGATCTCCTCATAGCCATCCACCAGCACCACCGTATCTTTCATCATCTGAAGGGTTCATTCGGCGGAGTCGATCGAGTTGACCCGCAGTCGTTCAGTGACCTCGGCCTCTCCAAAGAGCCTCGACCTCTTTTATGGGAAGGGGGGCTGGCTGTTGCCCAGGGGGAAGAGGATTTCCGCTTAGCAGAGGATCTCTCAATGAAGTCCCTTATTATTCTCTTTCAGTGCCCCGTTCTCCTCCTCCATCCCAACAAGGGAGACTCCAGCTCGGCAGAGCAGTCACGCAGCTGGTTATTCTCTTCCTCCATCCCCATGGAGCGAGCCTGCAACTCATCAGTGGCCTTGGCATCCTTAAAAACAAAAGGGGTAAACGAACTTATAACGAAGACGGCAAGAAAATCCTAAGTGAAAAGAGAGAAGCAACCTGGTACTTACCAGCCCACCGACGGGTTGGGTAAGTAATTTCACGGCGATGTCGAGCCGCCTCGCTAGGTCTACGGCTTTGTCCTTGGTGACATCGCATACCTACTCGGCTTTCTGTAGGTGGTTGCTAAGGTTGAAGCCGTGGAGGATCATCATATGGTCCAGCTCCGTAGCCCGCATATGGGCCTGCATGGCCTCATGGCCGAGCTGCAGCAGGGTCATACCCTTGTAGGCCTCGGTATCCTCGGGCCCATAGAGGCCGAAGTTGAGTGCGTAGGTATGGCCAGTGGAGAGCTGGTGGTCGGTCCGGGAGTGGTGGAGGGTGGAGATGGATACTCGGTGGGCCAGCTCGTAGCACTGAATCATGGGCTCGTCGGCCGAGTCTTTCCACCTTCCCCCGAAGCCAAAGAGGGGGTGGCCCTTCGACACACTTGGTTTGCTGGCTGCCTTCTTCACAGCAGGGGGAGCGGATGACTCGCCACCCCCCCCCCCCCGCCCCTTGCCCGAGATCTCCCTTATCGAGCTCTTCAGCGACCCATCTCGGGTGGTCTCGAGCAAGCTCAAGTATTTTGGCATTTGTAATTGTTGTTGTCTCGCCCGGGGGACCACCATGGCTTCCATCATCTTCTTTTTGCAGCTGTTGGTGACGGGGTGAGCTGGATCCCACAAGATCAGGTTGCTTCTTGCAGTGTGAGGGCTTGGATGAAGCCAACTCATCTCGGCAGGCCGCCTCCGCTGCCTTCTCGCGTGCGAGGGGGTCAGGGAATAATCCTGAGTCTGCGAAAGGCAGGTTTGCTGGAATCAGTCACTCCCCTGCATGAAAAAACATAGTCAGAAAATTTCTATGGTGTTCGACGAGCTGAGGAAAAAAAAAGAGAAAGTACCTTCACCGGGAAGAACGGGGAGGAGCGATTCGAGGCCCATCTGCAGGATGGCGACCTCGAAGTCTTTGTGGAGGAAGAATTTATGGAGCTCGGCGTCGCTGCCGGAGACGTCGGGGGGGGGGGGGGGGTACACTTCCTCGCCTTTCTGCTAGGGTGAGTAAGGGATGTTGCCGAGATTGCCCATGATAAAGATGATCTTGGTCATCCAATTATGATGCTTGTTTGCGGTCTTGAGAACTTTAATGCGGGAGCCCGCGAAGTAGGCAACGCCATCTGGGGTCACCTTGTAGGAGAAAAGTTTTCTGAAGACTGTCAAGTTGAACACTATTCACTCTCGGCGGAGGAAGCACATGAACATCACCATCATGGCGATGGCGTCCTAGTTGAGCTGCGTGGGCACCACGCCATATTACTTCAGTATCTGGCGGACTTCCGGCCAGAGGGGTAGGCGCAACCCCACCTTGAAATGAGAGATGGGAAAGGCGAGCTCGTCGGAGTAGAAGGTGTTGATGGCTTCTTAATCCCTAGGACGGTGCGCCTCAAAGACAGGGGGCACGTAGTTAGTTATGAACTCCACGATCTCTACTTTGGTCGTGTTCCCTTCAAAGAAGCAGTAGTCGGTAAAGTGTTGAGTGCACTTGGTACGGTCGTCGGCATCAGGGTTTGTCTTACCCATGCTCGCGGGAAGGTTAGAACGCGAGTACGGGAGGAGAGAAGGCAAGAAGAGGGGATATGAAGGAAATAAAGGCGGTGGTCTGGGTTTGGTGTGTGGGCCTATTTATAGAAAAAGAAATCTGAAGCCGAGCTGCCGATCAGGCTAGCTTGCCTTCCCTAGCTCACCCACCCCAGCTCGCCGACTTCTGTGACTTGTCCCATTAAATGTCGAGCTTTACCAAGAATTAAAATCTAAAAAAATATTCAAAGTTATTACAGGCCAAAGGGGCGAGTACTATTTGGAGAAATCAAATACAGAAGGAAAAAGGAACAAGTTCAAATGCGCAGGCTGAGGAGTCAGGAGGCGAGTGCCAGTAGGCTCGGTAATGGAGCTGTTTCTACCTACCCCGGCCTCACGTCTCCTTCCCCACAGGTCGTCGCGAGTTGAAGAGCTCGCAAATCCGCCCCGAGTTCCTTTGGGCGACCTGGAGGCTCTCATCGATCTCGTCTAGGAGCTGAGAAGGGGACATAGCCTTGGCTTCCGGATTGCCCCTCACCTCATCTGCGAGCCGCACATAGTCACATTGTAGTGCCTCGTTGTCCTCCTACACCTTGCGCAGCCCGCTCACCTGCTTCCCTTCCCTAGCCAAGTGCCGAGCGAAGGATACCTCAGAAAGCGCATGAAGACTGTGGCATAAGTAAGCAAGCTTTCTGAGGTACCCCCTTGGGTATATTTATAGATTTCTGAAAATGGCCTGCAAATAGCCAACCTCTGATGTTCCAAACATCTATGTGCAGCCCAAGTTGGCCTGCTAATAGCATAACACTACTGTTCTGAAAGTCTATGGGCAGGCCAGCGGGGGGAAAATGGTAAAAATACATCATGGATCATTGGGCGTGTGGCTCTCTAGAACCTATACTCGCCCGGGACGGCGAGTGCTCAATTGAGGCGGCACTCGCCGCCTCTTCCCAGCCCCTGGCGAGTACGGGCCCGGCTGGCCCCAATCGCCTGCTACTTGTCAATCCGCCTGGGGCAAGTGCGAGCCGGCCTGCTCCACTCTCCCCTCATTTACTCCACTATGTATCCATCTTTACCTATTGCATGGGAACAAACAGCTGGAGGGAGGAGGAGAACACCTCCTCCTCTCAGATTATTCACACACCAGGGAAGTGAGGGGGATATACACCCTCTCATCCTATATAAGGCCTTGCTCCCATGTTCTCCTCACTCACAGCTTGGGTAGACCCAAACCACCCACTTCTTGAGAAACACCTCACTGGAAAATCCAAACCGAGCCCACCACCTATGCCACCTCCCATGGAATCTCGGTCGGGACCTTCCCAAGATCCTCCAGCCTAGATGTAAAGCCTTCCCCTCCTTTTTCTCCACTCCCCGACATGTTTCATGTTCCTTCCAGCGGCCGGAGCTCCGTCAATGCAACCTGAGCCTTGCTCCAGGTCGAGTGGTGGTCGTGGGTGGAAAAATCTAACCAACGTCGGTGGTGGAGCTAGGAGGGTGTTACACCACCGAGGAATTCTATCCCTGATGGAGGATGGTTATGGTGCCACCAGATTTTTACTCTTTGGCGTCACTCGACAGAGCAATAAAAAGATTTGTTTTTATTTCTATGGAGGCGACCGGCGGTGCCAGGCCCCCAGACCACTGTCGGAGAGAAGCCCAACCCTCGGCGCACTGGCCAAGGGTGGTGTTTTGTCTTGGGATCCACCAGAAAGGCGGGATGGCGCAGCATCACCGGAAGCAAATCAAGTTGTACCACCGGTTCTTGGGTTCGTTAATTTCGGTGGTCATCGGCGGCGCTGGGCCACCACACAATCGCCCCGAGGCTCGTCAGTCCCTAGTAAATTGACTAGGGGTGGTGTTGTGTCCTGACGACCACCGTGCGGCGGCGGCAGAAGCCCGTGTGCTTCTGTCTCCGGTATTAGATCAACACTGTCTCATCTCCTCCAGGAGATCAGACGACTGTGATCATCTTAAATCTCGCCACTACCTTAGCATCAGTACCCCCACAGTGGATTCATGCCTTATCTATTATGGTGGAAGGATGTCTAAATCTTCTGTCTGGCTCGATCTCAGCCGCAGGATTGGAATTTTATTTGGCTTATTGCAGAACAAGTATTACACAGAAACTTGGGGATTTGTTTTAGAAAAATCTAAGCTCTTAGGGAGAAGGTTTTGAACATGAAAGTCCTTCCTCTTGATGAGGGCAATCTCCCCAAAAACGTTGGGATTTTTCGGAGTTAATTTAGTATTTTAAAAAGCCTAAATAAGAATTATTTAACCAATTTAGAGGCCCAAAATTGCTCGAAATTTTTTGGAAAATTTACTAGGCTCTGTTTAGGCCCTCTTAAAGGTTGTATTAAAATTTAGAAACCTTGGGGTAAAATTTGAAGATTTTCCAATTTCTTGGAGCCCAGAGTCATGCTCGGAACTTGATGCGCTCAAATTCTTTGAAAATGAAAATCGAAGCACGCGACCACTTTCCAGCTCTGAGTGTTTCGAGGTTTTTATAAAACCACCAAGCACCTCGTTTTAAAATAACCCTCAGGCATTTTGGGTGGACTCAGAAGATGAAAGTAGAAGCTTCGAGTAAAATAATGTCCAATCTCGTTTCGGACAAAGAATTTACCTCATGTTTCAGAAACGATTTTCAAGGTTGAAATTTGAGAAAGAATGGCTCTCGAACAAGATTTTCAGATTCGATCTGTCGCGAGCAAATGAGTTGTTATTTATTCTTGGATGAATAATAAAGGTGTAACTAATAAATAAGCCTCCTAATCCGATTAAGCCGTGATTGGAAGGCGCAATTGAATTATTATCGGATCTTAATAATGAGAGAAACTCAAAGAAGCCTCCTAAAAACTGAAATGGAACTGAACTTTCCTCCTGAGAATAGAGATGGAACTGAACATGCCGCCTGACAACGGAGATGGAGCTGAACTTGCCTCCTGAGAACGAAGATGGAACTGAAGCCTCCTAATGGAGGGATTGGACAACTAACCATTTTTTAATGATTTATTCTAGTCTAGCACTGATCCATAATTTTTATTTATTTCAGTTCAGTACTTTCTTTTCAGTACTACTCCAGTCTCGTACTGGTCCTGCTTATTTTCTTTAAGTTCAGTTCATTTCTTTTAAGCACTATTCCAGTCTCGTACTGCTCCAGTTCATTTCAGAACATACTTTCAGTTATTTCAGTTCAGTACTCTAATTTCATACTGATCCTATTTCATTACAACATTTCAATTTTGCAGTTTTATTCTCGACATCTTTTATTACCGCACTTTTATTCTTGAAATTTACCATTTTAAGCATTGTTCCTACTCTGACGAGCAGTTATCTGTTAGGTTAAGTCTTAGTTGGGGATAACGGAAGTTGAGGTATTCCTCCAGGATTAGTCCCAAATAAAGTGCTCACATTCTCCTTGTTGAAAGTCAAACCGTGCGCCGGTTGCACGAATTATTTAAAGCACAGTAGGGCAGACTGTCGCAGACCCAGTACGTGTCAGCAAAATTGTTAAATTTTATTTCCTGTAAATTGTTTGCGGTAAATCGTGGCAGGTCAGTCACTCTTACAAATCATTTGTATTGGTGTATGGAGTTTGACAACTCAAGGTGATAGGTTAATGAGTACCATGGGTGACCTGCCGTTATGATTTTCCCCATTGGGTTTCCTTGGCTGGCTAGCCAAAATATTGAATCGCAGGATGTCGCTCACATTCAAGGGTACACAGGGTTGTACATTGGGGCCTGGGCTGAGCGGTACGACCAACCACTTTACCACTTCTATTTTCTTGCAGAGATGTTCTTCTTTTAAATGCCTCAAGTTTAGGGATGTAGGCGGTTGAGCGGCAAAGTTTGGGAGTTTGCTAGTGGTCGGCTTGGTTGCAGAGGTTTTCCTCACCCTTGTGAGGTAGTTTTTGATTGTTTCCTTATTAGTACAGACCTACATACCTTCAGTGGGTTCGTGTCCGGTTGTTGACAGTCACTGATGATTTTCTTTTGGGTTATTAAGTATTTTGGTAAGCTGCTGAGTTTGCCCTTTTTGGGCTTGTTTATACTTGCTCTCTATGAAGATTTTATGATTGGTTGCATGTTAGATATTTTAACTTATAAAAACATCACTATTAGTATTTCATACTTGTCATCTTTTCAAAACTAAGATACTATCTTCTAGCTAACGTAAAGACTATTTTCATACTTATAATAAATCTAAAGTCTTGTATACCATGAGTTGTCCTTCGGGGATATTTATACTCATGTAGGGTGTTAAATCAATCTAATCAAAGTATTTCCGCAGCGTATAACTATATTTTTACTCGTGGACTAGTTGATCCACTAAGCCGAGGGATACGGCTAACTGCTTAACTTAAAACTGTGTTTTCATCAAATAACTTATAAATCTTTCAAAAAGATGTTTAGTTGAAGTTTTTCCTGAATGTCTGCAGTTATCCCATGCTGACGTAGCATCATGACATGAATTTTACCTTACTCTGATATATTATTAAATGCAGAGAAAATATGGGTTGTGACAACTATCGCCGCGCGATAGGTGACAACCACCACGTGGTATCTGGTGTCAGTTACGACACGACTGCTACCACTGCTGTCGCGCGATATATGTTATCGCTGCGAGGTAACACCCTGAGAGCTTCACAAAATAAATTGACCCTACTATCGCCAGCGGTATAACTACCGTTGGGCAGTAGCTTCCCGAAAGCTCTGCCACCCTTCTCACAGTACTACCACCGGTGATAAAACCCTACCGTCGCTCGGTAGACCCTACATCGTATCCATACGGCGCTCTCGATGCCCTGACACTCCCACTGTGCGATATCGTCACCACCAAGCGCTACCTCACAGTGGGGCATACCGGCTATAACAGCTTTCGCTACTGCCGGCATTTACCCTACCACTGGGCGATATCTCACATAAACCATTTCCTGCTTCAGGAAACTTAGGGCGTTACAAATCTCACCCACTTAAAGAATTTCATCCCGAAATCACGCCTTGCAGGAAACTATAGAAGTAACAATATCAAACTTTGTACCACAAACAAATAACTCGAGGAACTTCGCCTTCATGGTTTGCTCCCGCTCCCATGATAGTTTCTCTTGGCCACAGTTGTCCTAACGGACCTTGACCATCCTGATTGACTTATTGCAAAGTTGCTTGACTTCCACGTCCTCAATACGAATGGGTTTGACCTTTATTGTCAACCCAACATCAATTAGTACCTGATCTGCTGCAACGACTTGCATAGGCTCTTGCACCTCCTTCCGCAACATCGATATGTGGAATACGTCGTGTAGACCACTAAGTTCCATTAAAAGCTTCAACGAATATACAGATTCACCAATGGGCTCCAATATCTAAAACGACCTAAGGTATGTCGAACTTAGTTTCTCAATCGTCGAATCCTTGACACGCCCTTGAACAGTTTGATCTTCAGATACACCCAATCGCCCACGACAAAATCGACATTTCTGTGCTTGGCGTTATAATACTTAGCCTTCCTATCTTGAGCGATCAGCTACCACTACCGGATTGTTAGAACAATTAAAGTCGCATCCTCGACTTCCTTCCTATTAAATAGCTTTGATTCTCTCATCTCCAGCCATGACAATGGATTACGACACTTTCTACCATAATGGGCCAAGAAGGGCGGAATTTGGATGCTTGCCTGGTAGCTATTATTGTAAGCGAACTGTTGGAGTTACCATGGTGATCTAGAAGTGGTCAAACATGTAATCTCACTGCCAACGCGATATGAGCCTGCAGGGTCGCACATAAGAGATGCGGAGAAGTTGGATGATTGACTGTGTTGGTAAAGGTTACCAATCACCGACCTGAATGGGGTTATGGGCAAAGTGTTGCCTTAAAGGATCGTCGGGTTGGGCAAATGTTGCCTTGAAGGATTGGTAAGAATAGTCGACCGAGGGTCGACGATAGTCGACCGCGGGTCGATGAGTATCGTCGACCGCAGATCGATGATTATCGTCAACCCACATTCGACGTGAATCGTCAAGTATTGTACTCTGATTCTCGCCGACTGATTCTCGCCGATCCTAGGTGATTCTCGCCGATTGATTCTCACCGAATCTGCTAGGTGATTCTCGCCGATTATGGAACCCTAATTTTCTGGGTGGTCTGCGGATAGCGATATTCCTAAGTCTATTTACGCCTTTGGTATAAATAGATACTTAGGGTTTTCGGGAATGCTCTTTAATCGAATCAGATGCGATTGTCGGCCCTTTGACCGAGACGAAAGCGACGGAAGTGTTCCGCCATTCTTCGTCCGTTCCGTCGATCCCGAATCCCGCCGACGGAAGTGTTCCGCCGCCGTGCTCGCTCCGTCGACCTCCTCCTCTCCGGCGATTGTCGCTGGTGTTGCTATTCCTGGCGCGGACCTAGCAGTCCGTGGAAAAGCAAGGTGTGGTCATTCTCCTTCCCGATTATCCGTGCGAAGGAAAAGTCGGTGTTCTCCCGCTCGTGTGGATTTCTGTAGAGACGTGGATATCATTCCACGTAGAAATCGCCACCAACAAGAACACGAAGCTTGGAGCATCTCCATTGAGTTGTGACTTAACGCCACCGAGGTAATTTTTGCCTAGTTGTATGTTAACTTCTTGATTCAACTACCATGGCCCGATCCCATCTCTTTTGGGTTTTTCTTGATGTTTTTTTTATTCTTCTGCTGCGTGCACAAGTGTTGTGCCATCCTCATAGAGAAACCCCAACAGTGGTATCAGAGCGAGGTTCCGGCCATGATTGTTGTATTGGAAGTTTTGTTATTCCAGTGCGTGTAAACATAGGGATTTAGAAGTGTTCTAAATGTCTAGATTTAGTCTTGGTACCCCGCCAAGAACTTCTGGGATTTCGTGGAAATTTCTAATTGTTAGAAATTGTAGTCTCCTTAGCAGTAACCATCCCTCGAGATTGTTTTGGATTTTGAATCCAACATAGAGAGATGAGCTTGTCTACTGCTTTAAGTTGAGTTGTCTTTCCTTTTGTCCAATGCATGTAAATCTGAGGATTTGGAAGTTTCCGGATGTTCAGATTTAGCCCTTCCTTCTATCAAATGTTGATGGTGTCAGGTTGTGCACATAAGGGATGCATGTGGTTTTAGAAAAATTATTTTTCTTTGGATGTGCACATTGATCAAATGTTGATCATGGTTAACTGTTAACCTATAATCAAAATCCCTTCATCAAATATTAAGTGTTCGGATGCCTTCCGATGGATGACACTCTTCCTGCCTCGATCGATGAAGTGTGGGCTTGCCAAAGCAAGGTGCATTAATCTATCTTGGTAAGGGTGCGAGCGGATAATTGTGATATCCCACTATCGACATCGGGTCCAGCTTAACTAGGTGACCTCAAAGGTTGAGTGCCTAGAGGCATAGGGTTGGCATGCACCATATGATGGATGCGAGTAAGGAGTTATTCACCAACCATACAAGAATTGCATGAGGATGCAATTGGCAAGCGTTGCCTACCTAAATAACCGCATCGTGAGAGGAAAGCCAAAGCTGACTCATTGTGTTGGTGAAATACGGATCTTGTCCACTAAGAGAGTAGCTCGCATGAACTCTCTGAATTGTTAGTGAGGGCTATCATTTCGAATAAAATAGTGGGAGTGTTTTAATTGAAGTCCAAATTAAAATAAATTGTATTTGAAATTTTGGTACTGATTTTATTCTGCATAAATTCTTGTAGAATTCCATGGCAAGTGTTTCACACTCCACGTTGTCTCTGAGAGCCAACCTTGAGAAGGATAAGCTCAGTGGCACTAATTACATGGACTGGTACAGGAACCTGAGAATTGTTCTCAGGCAAGAGCGAAAGCTCTATGTCTTGGAAGAAGAAGCCCCCAAGGTG
The DNA here is from genome assembly GCA_039583875.1 of Platanthera guangdongensis. Taxonomy (NCBI): domain Eukaryota; kingdom Viridiplantae; phylum Streptophyta; class Magnoliopsida; order Asparagales; family Orchidaceae; genus Platanthera; species Platanthera guangdongensis. Next base: position 9,952,369 of record CM077149.1, read on the forward strand.
CCGACCGGGAACTCTTCCCGTGCTGAGAAGGATGCTTATAAGAAGTATACTGATGATGCTATAGATGTCGAATGCCTTATGCTTACCACTATGAACTCTGAGCTTCAGAAGCAACATGAGAACATGGGGTGCAAGGAGATTGACGAGCATCTCAAGAAAATGTTCCAAGGGCAGGCTCGTCAAGAGAGGTTCGACGTCACAAAAGCGTTGTTTCAGTGCAAGATGGGAGTTCGAGACTCAGTAGGGACTCACGTACTCAAGATGATTGGGTATATAGAGAACCTTGAAAGGCTGGGTTTTCCTCTTGGTCAAGAGTTGGACACAGATCTGATCCTGCAATCGTTGCCGGACAGTTATGAGCAGTTCATCTTGAACTATAACATGAATGAAATAGACAAGACACTGCCCGAACTCCTAGGCATGTTGAGAACTGCCGAAATCAATATGAAGAAGGCCAAGCCTGCCAGCCCCATACTGATGGTGCATAAGGGCAAGGGCAAGGCCAAGGGCTCTAAAAAGACGAAGGTGGGACCTAAGTCATATCTTGATCCCAAGTCTTCTGCACTGATGAAAAAGAAAAGCACGGTGAAGGAAGGGAAATGCCACCACTGTGGCAAGGCTGGTCATTGGAGGAGGAACTGTCCTTCGTACATTGAAGGTCTGCAGAAAATGAAGGGAGGTATGACTTCCGCTTCAAATGTTCACGTTATAGAGATAAACCTTTCTGCTCCTTCATCTTGGGTATTGGATACCGGATGTGGTTCTCACATTTGTACAAATGTGCAGGAACTAGGAAGGAGAAGATTGTTGAGTAAAGGGGAGGTGGACCTCCGCGTCGGCAATGGAGCAAGAGTTGCTGCTGTAGCCATAGGGGTTTACCGTCTTTCTTTGCCCGGTGGGCTTGTAATAGAACTAGATAATTGTTATTTTGTTCCGGCCATAACTAGAAACATTATATCTATTTCATGTTTGGACATGATTGGATTTTCTTTTATAATTAAGAACAACTGTTGTTCTATATTTAAGAATGATGTTTGTTATGCTGTAGCCCAATTGTTTAATGGTCTTTATGTTTTGAACTTGGACCATCTGATCTGTAATGTAGAAAATAATAAAAGACTAAGAACAAATGACTCGAACCCTACATTTCTCTGGCATTGTCGTTTGGACCATATCAACGAGAAGCGCATATCCAAGCTCCATAGCGATGGACTTTTGGACTCATTTGATTATGAATCATTTGAGCGATGCGAATCTTGTTTGTTAGGCAAGATGACTAAAGCTCCTTTTACTGGTTATACTGAGAGGGCTGAGGATCGCTTGGGTGTTGTACATAGTGATGTATGCGGACCCATGAGTTCCATGGCTAGAGGTGGGTATTTCTACTTTGTTACATTTACTGATGATTTCAGTAGATACAGATATGTGTATCTTATGAAGTGCAAATCCGAGACCTTTGAAAAGTTCAAAGAGTTCAAGAATGAAGTAGAAAACCAGTTGGGTAAAAGGGTTAAAGCAATTCGATCTGATCGAGGTGGCGAATACCTGAGTCATTAGTTCCGTGATCATCTGAAAGAGTGTGGTATTGTATCACAGCTCACTCCACTTAGAACACCACAACATAATGGTGTGTCTGAGAGGAGAAATCGTACTCTGTTATACATGGTACGTTCGATGATGAGTCATGCAGACTTGTCTGTTTCCTTTTGGGGTTTTGCTTTAGAGACTGCTGCAATGACATTGAATCGCGCTCCAACGAAAACAGTTCTGAAGACACCATATGAGATATGGACTGGGAAGCGTCCTAGTATGTCGTTCATTAAAATTTGGGGCTGTGAGGCATACGTGAGACGTCAAATGCCTGACAAGCTGGAACCTAAATCGGATAAATGTTATCTGGTGGGATATCCTAAGGAAATGAAAGGGTATTACTTTTACCTACCGTCTGAGGGCAAAGTGTTTGTCGCAAGGACTGGTGTCTTCTTGGAGAAAGAGTTCTTATCAAGAAAGACTGAAAAGGTAGAGCTTGAAGAAGTTCAAGAACCACATGTAGTGAATGAACCGGAATTGGATTCTGAGACATGACTACAAGATGTTGTAGCTAGAGAACCTGCTCAAGGAACACAAGTCCTACGTAGATCTGGTAGACTGAGGTTTGAGCCTGAGAGATATGGATTTATCGTGTCTCAAATAGGTAATGTGTTGCTTATGGATCATGATGATGAACCAGCAACCTACCAAGAGGCTATGAATGGACCAGACTCCGACAAATGGCTTGAGGCTATGAAATCCGAAATGGACTCCATGTATGCAAACCAAGTTTGGAACTTGGTGGAACCACCTGAAGGGGTACGACCCATAGGGTGCAAGTGGGTCTTCAAGAAGAAGACCGATATGGATGGGAATGTACAGACATTCAAAGGGTGACTGGTGGCTAAGGGTTTCAAGCAAATTCATGGTATTGACTATAATGAGACCTTTTCCCCTGTTGTCATGGTAAAGTCCATAAGGATATTGCTTGTTGTTGCTGCATATTATAACTACGAGATCTGGCAGATGGATGTCAAAATGGCTTTCCTTAATGGAAACCTCCTTGAGGAAGTGTATATGACACAACCCGAGGGTTTTGTATCCCCAGATGAAGCCACTAAAATATGCAAGCTGAATAAGTCCATCTATGGACTGAAACAGGCCTCTCGAAGTTGGAATCTTCGTTTTGATGAGAAAATCAAAGAGTTTGGTTTCATCAAGAATGAAGATGAGCCTTGTGTTTACAAGCGAATCAATGGGAGCATTGTTGTCTTCCTGATATTGTATGTAGATGACATACTGTTGATTGGGAATGACATTCCTACCCTGAAAGTTGTTAAGAACAACCTAGGGAACTGCTTTTCAATGAAGGATTTGGGTGAAGCGACTTATATACTCGGTATTAAGATCTATAGAGATAGATCGAAGAAGTTGCTGGGTTTGACCCAGAGTACGTACATCGAAAAGGTGTTGAAGTGGTTCAACAGGCTTGAGTCCAAGAAAGGATTTTTGCCCATGTCTCATGGTGTGAAACTCTCTAAGGACCAGTGTCCAAAGTCTTGTGAAGATAAGGACCGCATGAAGTTGATTCCATATGCTTCGGCAATTGGATCAATCATGTACGCGATGTTATGTACTCGACCCGACGTCTCCTTTGCTTTGATCATGACTAGCAGGTATCAGTCAGACCTCGGTGAGTATCACTGGATTGCAGTCAAGAATGTCCTGAAGTACTTGAGAACGACTAAGGATGTGTTATTGGTGTATGGTGGAGAGGAAGAGCTCGTTGTAAGTGGTTACACGGATGCTAGCTTCCAAACTGATAGAGACGACTCCAAGTCTCAGTCAGGTTTTGTGTTTTGCCTGAATGGAGGAGCTGTGAGCTGGAAGAGTTCCAAGCAAGAGACAGTTGCTGATTCTACAACAGAGGCCGAGTATATCGCCGCAGCTAATGCGACGAAGGAGGCTGTATGAATTAGGAAATTCATCGGCGAGCTTGATGTAGTTCCTAGTATTGTTGGTCCCGTAGTTCTCTACTGTGATAACAATGGTGCAATTGCACAATCTAAGGAACCTAGATCCCATCAGCGCTCCAAGCACATACTTCGGCGGTTTCATCTTATTTGTGAGATTGTCGAACGAGGAGATGTGAACATTTGCAGAGTGCCGACTGAGGAGAATATTGCGGATCCACTGACAAAGCCTCTCGCGTAGAGATAGCATGATGGTCATACTAGATCGATGGGTATACGATACCTAAATGATCAACTGTAGTGAGAATCTTGTGGATTGCATGTAAACATGTATTTTGTTGGTCATTTGTTCATATGATGAATAGTGTACCTAGTTTTTCTCTTACAATTAATGGCAAGTTCTTTTATTATGTTTTTTTATATGATAGTTAAATGTTAACATAATAGATACCCTTAGAATGTTCGCTTCCATGGGACATCAAGTACGTGACTTGAATGTGAGAGCCTATGATTTATTTGAAGCTTCATTCTTAAAAGGTCCCTGGTTGAGTATCATCATAGAAGCTAAGGGTGATGATGGTACATGAAGGCTATCACGTGTGTTGACTGATGACCGGTTCTCACAGGTCATGATATTGTGATATCAAGTCATCACGTGGGTACTTGTTAGTGAACAAGTTGTACTGGACAGACCCAACCTGAGACTACTCTGTGGATTGTCATCCAATCATGTCACGAGTAGGTCTCAATTGACAATGGTGTTGTGGTCCTTTGACCTGAAGTCACAGCATTCATCAAGTGAGGAAGAGCGTGCTTTGATGCCATCTAAAGTCTTCCTTGAGAAAGGTTGATGATAAGGGTGGTTGTTGGGCATGTTACGAATCATTTGGGTGTTTGTGTGTGAGCATATATGGGATTTGTCCTCCTGTATGACAGGAGTTGCATCCATGGGCCCCTTGATAGAACTGGACTGAGAAATGCATGGCCATGCTTGGTTGAGTCAATATGTGATATTGGACTCACCATTCTCTGGAAGTCCGTCCTGGATCAAGAAACTTGGATTGAGCTATTACAAGGGTGACACGGTCTATGCCTCTAGTTCTTTCCGGATGTAAGGGACAAAGGGACAAAGACAACGCTGATACATTGGTCATAAAGGCTTATGAGTTATAAACTCTTATTGCTTGGGGAGCAATGATGCATTGCTAGATACCGTTCATTGTTTGTGAGGTTTTTGGTTTGATACTTTCAAGATCAAGTGGGAGATTGTTGGAGTTACCATGGTGATCTAGAAGTGGTCAAACATGTAATCTCACTGCCAACGCGATATGAGCATGCAGGGTCGCACATAAGAGATGTGGAGAAGTTGGATGATTGACTGTGTTGGTAAAGGTTACCAATCACTGACCTGAATGGGGTTATGGGCAAAGTGTTGCCTTAAAGGATCGTCGGGTTGGGCAAATGTTGCCTTGAAGGATTGGTAAGAATAGTCGATCGAGGGTCGACGATAGTCGACCGCGGGTCGACGAGTATCGTCGACCGCAGATCGATGATTATCGTCAACCCACGTTTGACGTGAATCATCGAGTATTGTACTCTGATTCTCGCCGACTGATTCTCGCCGATCCTAGGTGATTCTCGCCGATTGATTCTCACCGAATCTGCTAGGTGATTCTCGCCGATTCTGGAACCCTAATTTTCTGGGTGGTCTGCGGATAGCGATATTCCTAAGTCTGTTTATGCCTTTGTTATAAATAGATACTTAGGGTTTTCGGGAATGCTCTCTGATCGAATCGGATGCGATTGTCGGCACTTTGACCGAGACGAAAGCGACGGAAGTGTTCCGCCGTTCTTCGTCCGTTCCGTCGATCCCGAATCCCGCCGACGGAAGTGTTCCGCCGCCGTGCTCGCTCCGTCGACCTCCTCCTCTCCGGCGATTTTCGCTGGTGTTGCTATTCCTGGCACGGACCTAGCAGTCCGTGGAAAAGCAAGGTGTGGTCATTCTCCTTCCCGATTATCCGTGCGACGGAAAAGTCGGTGTTCTCCCGCTCGTGTGGATTTCTGCAGAGACGTGGATATCATTCCACGTAGAACTCGCCACCAACAAGAACACGAAGCTTGGAGCATCTCCGTTGAGTTGTGACTCAACGCCACCGAGGTAATTTTTGCCTAGTTGTATGTTAACTTCTTGATTCAACTACCATGGCCCGATCCCATCTCTTTTGGGTTTTTCTTGATGTTTTTTTTATTCTTCCGCTGCGTGCATAAGTGTTGTGTCATCCTCATAGAGAAACCCCAACACGAACTCGATCATATACAGGTGATCCTCCTACCTTTTTATGAAATTTAGGGCGCACATACACAACATGTCCTCCATTATCCTATTTACCCCCTCGGTCTGACCATCCATCTGCAGATGAAAGGTGGTACTGAACTTCAGTTTGGTACCCAGCAATTGATGTATTAGCATCTAGTTATTAGACATGAAGCGCCCATCTCGGTCACTCACTATTCTACGAGGCACACCATGCATTCGCACAATATTATCCACGTAAAGCTTTGTCAGCTTTTCCACTGAGTTGTCCTTCCTATTCAGGATAAAGTGTGACACTTTTGTTAAACGATCAATGATCACCCAGATGGCATCGTTTTTCTTCTGTGATCTCGGCAAACCACGTATGAAATCCACAGATATATCGTTGAACTTCCATTTCGGTATAGGTAAATACTTCAAAAATCCACCGGGCTTCTGGTATTCATCCTTCACTAAGGCACAAGTCTGGCACTTAGTCATATATAGTGTTATGTCCTTTTTCAATCCTGGCCACCAGAAAAACTTTTTCATATCTTTCTACTTTTTTGTACTCCCTTGGTGAATCGAGTACTCGGTATAATGAGCCTCATACATTAATTCCTCCCTTATTTTACCAACCTTTGGGACACACAATGGACTATTCTCCCACAACAGCCCATCATCAAAGTAAACAAGGCATTTGACCCATCCAAAGACTCAGCCATGTAGCGTTTCATGTTGTCATCCAACTCCAAAGTCTGCCGAATCCGGTCGGCGAGCTCATATTGTACCTGTCCATTTCAAACGTGCTTCAACACTAGACCTCCTATCAATGCAAGAGATCTCTAAGGCCTCCAAATCTCGAATAAGACGCTCGTCATGCATCTGTATCCAATTATCCTGTGTCGGAACCTTGCGACTTAACGCATCCACAACCGCCTTACATTTTTCATGGACATAATGTATCTTGAAGGTGTAGTGTAACACCCCCTATCTGTCACATAGTATATAGAAGTAGGTCTGGCCGGGGCCCGACGCCATGTACCACAGACAGACCGGGTGGTTACTCAATAGAAACCATCCAACTAATAACCCACGTCCTACACAGAGTCATTCTAGCGGAAGCAATTATTAAAAATTGCAAATTAAAGAACCCAGCCACAATCATGAATGTCCACTACAAAACCCAATAGGAATGAAGTACAATACACAAGTACAATGGCCTTAAGGCCTTATAATTGTTTACTCGAATAAAATGTGTCTTCCATACCACGGCACGCAGGTCGGTCACACATGAATAAAACAAGTAAACACTCAAAACTTGGCCTTCGAGGGCCAGATCAACAACTTGGGCTTTAGCTCTCTTTTTACCGCTCGGCTTTGCAGCATCTGGAAGCAACAATCCACCGCACAGTTGCAAACAAAAGCAACGGTCAGGTATGCTGACCAAATTATAACGATCTCGCCCCCAAACTCGGGGCGGCGATGCTCTTTTCCCTGCACTTTACTAGCGTAACCAAGCAATATAGATAAACAATACATCACAAGCATGGGCACACACGACCTCACATCCCGTGCTCTTAGGGCACATTCTCGGTGAACCGGTCAACATCACGTCAATTTAAGCCATAGACGTCTCGGTCTCACCACCGCCACTAGGATGGCCATTCTTGCGAGAATTTTGTATTTTCGGCATTTCGTCACATCATTTTATGCCATAGACCGCCTAAGACCTTCCATCTATGCCAACGGCTCCAACCGAAAGACATAGAGCGGGTACGGTTCCGCCTAACCGATTGCTCACATCGCAACAACAATTTAAGCCATATGCGCGAGTCAAACTTTCCCGAGTCCCAATCTGATACACACTTTACATAACCCAGTTATGTACAAGTTGGCTCTCAGGCCACCATGATGGCAGAATCACGCATCAGCCTAGTTTTTTGGGTGCACCTTGGAGTTAATCCCCAAGGCTCCCTATTGCAATCTACCGCGTAGAAACCCCGAAAAACAAACATCCGCGTGGAGTCTTCTCCGGCCATTTATGAAATGCAACATCACCGATCCAGACCAACTTGTCCGGGTAGGCTTCACACATCATGCCTATGTCCATTCTCGATTACAGACTCTACATATACACAATAGGGACTATTCATGTCTACCCGAAGGAACGCCTCAACTCACCGCAAACTCGCGAGAGCGGGCTTCCTATGCAAAGGAAAAGAGGACTTCACATGTCCTACGATGAGAATCATTACCATAGCATTTTTCCTTGGCGCCATGGAAATGTATGCGGATGAAAAACACCGCAATCTCCTTGCCTCCGTAGATCTGAAGTCGGCTCGCGATTTAGAGCTCCGAAGCTCCGCCGGTGACCGGATCTTGCCTCCTTTCTTCTTCCTTGATCTCCCCTCTCTCTCTAAACTTTAGAAAGAGAATAACCCAAGTGAAATTGGGTTCTCAAAGCCCTAAACCCGGGTATATCCAAGCAAGAACAACCCCCAGCCGTCGGATCCCAAAATAAGGAAATGGACGGCCACGATCCGGAGCTGAAATGCAAAATCTGGGCCGAACACGGCCTGTGACACGCCCATGTCCAAAGCCATGTTCCCCATTCGCCGTCGAAACCAACGCGTCCCAAAAAGAAAACGGGCACCCGGCACGCCCGTGTCAAACTTGACATGCCTGTGTCATCCAGAACACGGTCGTGTACTGTGCCGTGTTACTCCATCGACACAGGACCAACACTAACCCGAGAAGTACACGGGTCTTGGATATGCCCATGTCCCATTTCATACGCCCGTGTCTACCCGACACGGCCCGTGTGTTGCACATGTAACAATCACGCGACAGCCCGGCTTTAACCGGAAAAGGACACTACCTGTGACACGCCCGTGTCCCAGGCCATGTTCGCTGCTCGACAATCGTTGACCCCAAAATTTGTCAACCTCTCGGCCAGATCATCGACCCGAGCACGACACGCCCTGGGACCCGCCCGTGTCCAGGTCGTGTTCACTGCTCGACGATCGTCGACTCCAATATTCGTCGACCACTCGGCCAGATCGTCGACCCGAGCACGACACGCCCTGGGACACGCCCGTGTCTCAGGGCGTGTGACCCCTGCCAAATTCCAAACTTGGCTCGAACCGCCACCCATCGCTCTTTTGAGTTTCGAGGCGTTACAACTCTCTCCCTCTTAAAAGAATTTCGTCCCAAAATTATAAAGGAAAGATAAAAAAAACTTAAACGGTAACTGAGTGAAATAACTCCGGGTACTCCTCAAGCATGGTCTACTCTCACTCCCAAGAGAGCTCCTCCAAACCACAATTGTCCCAACGGACCTTGACCATCCTGATCTCTTTGTTGTGTAGCTGCTTGACTTCTGAGCCTCAATTTGAACGGGCTTGACCTTCATCGTCAACCCATTATCGAGCGACACTTGATCGACTGTAATCACTTGCGAAGGCTCTTGCACCGCCTTCCGCAGCACTGATATATGGAATACATCGTGTAAACCACTAAGCTCCACTGATAGCCTCAAATGATAAGCTGCTTCACCAATCTGCTCCAAAATCTCAAACGGTCCAAGGTACCTCGGGCTTAGCTTCTTCAATCGTCGCACCCGCGAGACACCCTTGAACGGCTTAATCTTCAAGTACACCCAATCGCCAATAGTGAACTCCATGTTCCTATGCTTGGCATTATAGTACTTACCCTGACGGTCCTGAGCGATTAGCAACCTTTCTTGAATCCTTCAAACCAACAACATTGCATCTTCCACCACTTGGCTCTTGTACAACTTTGACTCGCCCGTTTACAACCAAGACAACGGCGTGCGACATCTTCTACCATAAAGGGCCTCGAAGGGCGCTATTTGTATGCTCGCCTGGTAGATATTGTTGTACGCGAACTCCACCAAGTATAGGTGGTCTTCCCACTGCTTCCCAAAGTCTATGACGCACATGCGAAGCATATCTTCCATTATCCTATTGACTCTCTCGGTTTGCCCATTCGTCTGCGGATGAAAGGCTGTGCTAAAACTCAGCTTTGTTCCCAACATCTGCTGCACCAGCTTCCAATCATTGGACGTGAACCGCCCATCTCGGTCACTCATGATGTTGCGGGGCACACCGTGAAGCCGTACTTTGTTATCCACATATAACTTTGCCAATTTCTCAATCAGATCATCCTTCATATGCGGAATGAAGTGCGACACCTTCGTCAGACGATCTACGACAACCCAAATGGCGTCATTCCCCTTCTGCGACCTCGGCAACCCGTGCACAAAGTCCATAGAAATTTTGTCGAACTTCCACTCCGGAATAGGCAAGGACTTCAAGAATACTCCCGTCTTTTGGCATTCCGCCTTCACTAAGGCGCATGTTCGACACTTCGCCACGTACAGTGCCACATCCTTCTTTAGTCCTGACCACCAGAACAATTTCTTCACATCGCAGTACATCTTCGTGCTCCCCGTGTGAATCATGTACTTGGTATGATGCACCTCATACAACAATTCCACCCGCAAAGTGCCCACATTTGGGACGCACAGACGACCGTCTTTCCAAAGCAATCCATCCACAACCTCATATTGGGAATTTGACCCATCCAAAGCCTCTATCATGAGCTGCTTCATGCTGCTATCCACATCCAAAGCCTGCCGAATCCGATCAGCCAGGTCATACTGAACTTTCGTCTAGTTCAATAGCGCTTCAGCACTCGACTGCTTGTCTACGCAAGAGATCTCCAATGCCTCCAACTCCCGAACCAACCGCTCGTCATGGACCGATAGCCAATTGGCTTGAGATGGGGCCCGGCGACTCAACGCGTCCACAACCACATTGCCTTTCCCAGGAACGTAATGGATCTTGAACGTGTAGTCCCCCAGGAACTCCATCCATCTCCTCTGCCGCATGTTTAGATCTTTCTAATCCAACAAGTATTTCAGGCTCTTATGGTCGGTATAGATATCGACCTTCACTCCATACAGGTAGTGCCTCCACAGCTTCAAGGCAAAAATCACGACCGCTAACTCCAAGTCATGAACCGGATAATTCCTCTCGTGTACTTTTAGCTGTCTCGATCCATACGCTATCACACTTCCATGCTGCAGCATCATACAACCCAAGCCACTGCCCGAAGCTTTGCTATAGATTTCAAAGCCTTCGGTCCCACTCGGTGAACTCAGCACAGGCGTCGTGGTCAACCGACACTTCAACTCCTCAAAAGCTCGTGCGCACTCCGGCGTCGAAACAAACTTCTGTTCTTTCCTCGTCAAAGTCGTGAGGGGTAATATTCGCGATAAGTTCTCCATAAAGCGAATGTAATAGCCGGAAAGCACCAGAAAGCTCAGGACTTCCGCTACCGTAGAAAGCACAGGCCACTCTCGTATCACAACAATCTTCGCCGGATCCACCGCAATGCCCTCTCCACTTACTATATGACCAAGGAACGCCACTGAGGACAACCAAAACTCGCATTTGGAGAACTTGGTGTATATTTGAATCCTCCTCAGCGTCTCCAACACCTAATGCAGATGCTTGAAGTAATCCTCCTCACTCTGCGAGTACACCAATATGTCGTCAATGAAGATGATCACAAAATGGTCTAAGTACTCCCTGAACGTCATGTTCATCAAATCCATGAACACCGACGGCACATTCGTCAGCCCAAACGACATGACCATAAACTCATAATGTTCGTATCTCGTATTAAAAGTTGTTTTGGGGATATCACTCTCCCTTATCCTCAGCTGGTAATATCCAGACTTGAGATCCAACTTTGAGTACATCGTTGACCCGACTAACTGATCGAACAGATCATCAATCCTTGGGATCGGGTACTTGTTCTTCTCCGTTAGCTTGTTCAACTCCTGATAATCAATACAAAGTCTCAAGCTTATGTCCTTCTTCTTAACAAAGAGGACCGGTGCGCTCCAATGCGACGAACTTGGATGCGCATACCCCTGATCCAATAACTCTTGCAGTTGAACCTTCAGCTCTGCCATTTACTTAGGTGCTAGCTGATACGGAGAGCGTGACACAGGTTTCGCACCTGGCATTAGCTCAATCGTGAAATCTATCTCCCGTTGAGGCGGGGCTCCAGGAAGATCGGCAGGGAACACATCAGGGTACTCAGCTACCAGTGAAATACTTCCCAACGTAGGCTTAGGCTTTGCAACCTCCACTAGCGTAAAGAACAACTCTGCACCAGCACGAACAGCCTTCACCACCTGAAGAGCAGACATCAAAGTCTTGCTCGACCCTTTCAAGCCCATAAAAGTCGTCTCACGGCCTGTTCCCAACTTGACTTCCTTGCGATCGCAGTCAATAAAAGCTTGCTGCTCCGAGAGCCAGTCCATGCCAAATATTACGTCGAACTCCACCAACGGCAGTAAGGATGCTAGCAAATGGAACTCCTAACTCCCAATATGAATCTTAACGCCACAGATTATCTCCGCGCGCATCGAACACCCATTCAGCAACAACACATCTAGTTTGTCCTTCGTCATCGAAGAAGGTACTCCGATGCGTGATATGAAACCTTCGGACAAAAAGGAGTGCGAAGCTCCCGTGTTAAAGAGTGCTCTTGTCGGATTCTCATAAATCAATACAAATCCTAAACAAGTAGTGGTAAGGTAACACGTGCATAACAAGTATTTTAAAAATTGACTTGCTATAAATTTAAACCATACCTGTCACCACATCCGCTTGCTTAATGACCTCATGTTGGCCAAGATTATAAACTCTCGATTTAGCTGGAGCTTAATGGGACGCGGTTGACTCCACCGCCTTGCCCTTCTCTTCATAAGTTTCTCCCGGCTTCCTCTCGGACTTGGGATTTCCGCTCCAGCAGTCACGGGCAAAGTGCCCCGGCTTTCCACAAGTAAAGCATGCGCCCGGGGTTCGACCCATAGTCGCCCTAGAAGCACGAGAAGAAGGAGCTGGACCCGAAGTCCTAGACTTCTTAAATAACTTACGGTACCCAGACTTTGAGGTAGTCAACACCTTGAACTCAGTCTTCTTATCACCAGAGCTTTTCTTTGCTTGCACATTCTTTAATTCTTTCTCCAAAGACCGGGCCATGTTGACCAGGGTCAAGAAGCCCTGCGTCATCGACCCCGAGAGCAGTAGCTTCAAGTATTCTCTCAAACATTCATAGAATCAGTTCGTCTTGCACTCCTCATCCACGATTGTGGAGCTAGCGTACCGACCCAATTGAGTAAACTCGTTGAGATACTCATCCATGCTACTCTCTCCTTGCACCAACCTTTGGAACTCATTCTCCAATGCTATCCTCTGAACCGAATGAAGGTACCTTGCCAGAACAGTCCCGAAAACTCTTCCATCGCGACATCCGTGAGTTGCCTCCCCCTGAAGTGATGGAGCACCAAACCTTCCCACCACAGTCTAGCATCACCGTCTAGAAGGAACGTAACTATAGTGGTCATTTGACACTCCTCCGTTTCAGTAACTGTCAGGACTCTCTTCACTCATGAGAGCCAGTCTTTAGCTTGAGATGGGGTTCTCAACCTCGAGAATATAGGAGGATTGAAGCTCATAACGTGCTTGAGCTGCCTTTCAGTTGCTCGCCTCGGCACCAAAGGCTCCACCACTACCTGCTCCACTATTCTCGGTTCATCCCTTTGAAGCGGTACCTTCTCCATCGTAGGAGAGGGCTGCTGCATTTGCCTTGCAGGTTGCGCATTGATCATGGCAAACACTACTTCAGCAACCAATCGTATGGTTTCAGCCGAGGGAGGTGTTGCAGGAGCATCATTTGGTGCACTACTAGCCTTAGAAACTGGACATTCTGATAGCCCTGCACCGCTTCTGGTCACCTATAGTTGTAAAAAACTCATTAAGCGACCAAACAAAATTGTAAAACGCAATTATAGGAACACGCAGGTTCCTCAAACACGTGTATTTTCATTCCTAAGTGGATATTCATGGGTTCTTTTGATGTTATAATGATGACGCACACACATGTGCTCACCAACCCTTAAAAAGAATTCGCCCATGAATTCATTTTAAGCCTGACCGAAACCAGGAGTCTGATACCAAATTGTAACACCCCTTATCCGTCACATAGCATATAGCATTAGGTCCGGCCGGGGCCCGACGTCATATACCATAGACAGACCAGGTGGTTACTCAATGGAAACTATCCAACTAATAACCAATGTCGTACACAGAGTCATTCTAGCGGAAGCAATTATTAAAAGTTGCAAATTAAAGAACTCAGCCACAAGCATGAATGTCCACTACAAAAAAAAATAGGAATGAAGTACAATACACAAGTACAATGGCCTTAAGGCCTTACAATTGTTTACTCAAATAAAATGTGTCTTCCATACTACGGCACGCAGGTCGGTCACACATGAATAAAACAAGTAAACACTCAAAACTTGGCCTTCGAGGGTCGGCTCAGCAACTTGGGCTTTAGCCCGCTATTTATTGCTCGGCTCTGCAGCACCTGCAAGCAACAATCCACCGCACGGTGGCAAACAAAAGCAACAGTCAGCTATGCTGACCAAATTATAACGCTCCCGCCCCCAAACTCGGGGCGATGATGCTCATTTCCCTGCACTTTATTAGCATAACCAAACAATATAGATTGAAAGAAATTGTACCTAATCACCTAGAGGGGGGGTGAATAGGTGACTTAATCTTTTTAAACTTTTAGGCAGATTATATCACAGAATTATAAAAACAGCTTCACAGCAATCAGCACAGCAATCACAGAATCATACACACACAGAGTACACACAGTTTTATAGTGGTTCCCCAAGGTTTGGGTACATCCACTTTCCCCCTTCGCCTATCTAGTAGTGTACTAGATTTGGCCAAACTCCTCCACTATTCCTCAGATCCTCAGATCTTACACTCAGAACCCCAAATGGTTCCTACAGCTCAGAGTGATCCCACTCCTACAACTCAGGCTCAACAGCCCTACAACTCGGTCTTCTCCAAAGACCTACACTCAGCCACAAGGCCTACACTCAGAGAAATAGATCTCCTACACTTAGTCACACAGGCCCTACCACTCAGCCTTTATAATTTCAGGCTTACAACTCAGATCCCTAAGGATCCTACAAGAAATTAAGAATACAATGTATATACCTACAACTCAGAATAAGAGAGGAGAGTTGACAGGTTTCTTGATGAGTTCTTGGAAGAACTCTGCTGAGATCAACCTCACTTGGCTTTCTTCAAAACTTCTTGAATGTAGTGCACAATAGGGTTGATACTCTCTGCAGCTGATCTTCAATCACTGCTAACTTATGAATCAGAACTAAGTCTGAAACTTTTCTTCACAGCCTGGTTCCAACAGCTGTCTTCTTGGAAGGAGCTCTCTCTCTCCAACTTTATAGATCTTTACTTGAATTGATTCTTCAATGAATTGCTTGATCTTCTTCTTTGATTATTGTTAATCATCTCTTTCTATTGACAGAATAAGCCTATATATAGGCCTTCTTCATGGTGACCGGCTGATCCGGTTTCTAACGACTTTCTGACATCTTTGACAGGTGCAGTAAACTGGCTGGAATGGCAGCTGTCATGTCATCCAGTCATTTCTTGAAATATCTGTAACTGTCTGAAAGTGTCGAGACAGTCTGTCTTTAAGTGTCGACACTTATAGAGTAAGTGTAGACACAAGTAGACTAAGTGTCGACACTAGCCTTCAAGGTGTCGACACAACTCCTTGTGTTGTAGAATTTACTTCTCGACACTGCTTCTTCAACATGTGTCGACACTAATATTGTGTGTCGACACAACTCCTTGTTCTTTAGAACTTTGTTGAATTCTGCTAAGTGTCGACACAACTCCTTTGTGTCGACACATCTTCTTGTGTTGAACTTGTTCAGTGTCGACACATCTTCTTGGTGTCGAACTTGTTCAGTGTCGACACATTTTCTTGGTGTCGACACATGCCTTCTGTGTTGATACTTGCTGAGTGTCGACACAGCTCCTTGTGTCGACACATTCTTCTTTTGTTGAGACTTTTTCTGAGTGTCGACACATCTCCTTTGTGTCGACACTTGTACTTAGAATTTGTTGAACTTTGCTGAGTGTCGACACAGCCTCCAAGTGTCGACACTTTCTTCATGTGTTGAGTCTTCTGCTGAGTGTCGACACATTCTTTACTATGTCGACACTTGTACTTAGACTCTGTTGAATTTGCTGAGTGTCGACACAGCCTCCTAGTGTCGACACTTTGTTGAACTTTGTTGATGTTTAGCTGAGTGTCGACACAGCATCCAAGTGTCGACACTTTTGATGTCGACAAAGTTCCTCTAGGTGTCGACACTGCTTCTAAGTGTCGACACATCTTCAATGGACATTTCTTCATTGAGTGTCGACACATCCTCTATGTGTCAACACTTTCCTTCTGGTGTCGACTCTGCATCCCTGGTGTTGACACTATTACTCCAAGTGTCGACACTGCTTATCTGGATGTCGACACAGGTCTTCTTAAGTGTCGACACTTTCCTTCTGGGTGTCGACACATGGACTTAGAAATTTTTCAGCTTTCCCTGCAAATACTTAACCTGCACAAGGTAACTCAAAATACATCAAATACATTTTGATGTATATCATTGAGTAGGGTGAGGCTTCTTCAAATCAGGTACATTTATTCTAATGTACCCAACAATCTCCCCCTATTTGGAGAAGTCATAACCCTTAGTCAATTATATACACCATACATAACAAAATTACAGTATGATGTAAACATGTTTATATAACAGGGTAAGTACATAAACATGTATTAAACAAAACATGTATACAGAAATATCTCAGAACAATAATGTAATAGATTTATCACACATCACATTGTTCTAACAACTTTATCATATTCATTATACAAAAGTTTACAGAGTGTTTAAAATCAAGGGATTACAACTGTAAACTAAAGATAAATTCTATCTTATTGCTGCTCAGGCTCCTTGATCACTATGCCCTTTCCAGTTTGTATTTTTGCTTGGACTGGGGCTTCAGCATCTTCAGCAGCAGCAGGCTTCTTGCCTTTAAGATCCTTCTTCTTTAACTCTTCAACTTTGATCTTCTGCCTTTCAAAGTAATGATAAGGCTTGGGAAAGTACTTGCTAGGCTCCTGGGCAGTAGGAGGTAGCTTTCCCATCTTTGCCTTTCTTCTATACTGCACAATGGCTTCTTGCCTGTTCTCATGCTTCCTCCACTCCAGTTTAGAATACCACTTGTTTCTATCTTGGATATTGCCTTTGGCAGCCTTCCATGCAGTCAAGATAATATTCCTGGAAGTGGGGCTCCATTGTTCAAAGTCAGGCCTAAGTTCAGCTTGCTCTCTGAATCTCTTCTTAGACAATTGAGTCTCTTGTTCCTTCAACAAAGCTTCTTGTTCTTTCAGTATAGCCTCTGGCACTGGCTGAACCACTTTCTCTATGATGACCTTCTCAATTCCCTCAGGATGGTTATACATTGATTGTATATCTGCATGTATCATATCAAAGTCTGGTGGAGGGTATATTAATTGAGCCACTTCAGCTTGCTCCCCTCCAAGATAAGCAGGATTAATCCCAGACTCTGCTACATTATCATCATCATATAATGGAGGATATCCAAGGGTGGATCTGATGGAATTTGAAATCCATTTTGCATGATCAGAGCTGGCTTTGACTAACACCCTCTCCCCCTTTATGACTTCTCTTTCAATGTGATCCCTCAGATCATCTTTCTGAAACCTTATTTGGGCATCCAAATAGTTTACTCCATCCTTAAAGAAAGGTTTCAACCTTTGGAGTTTTTCAGTTATTAACTTCTGGGAAGTCTGAAGTGCAGAAGTAACAGCAGTTAGGCTCTCTTGCAATGCTTTGTCAAATTCTTCTTTGGCAGTGGTCAGGGCTGCATTCTGGGCAGTTGCTATATTCTTTAGTTCAGTTACAATAGCATTGTGGGAAGCTATCAAATTATCATTCATTTTTATTTGATTCTCCAGAACATAGTCTTGCTTCACTTCAAGTTCATCTACTTGAGCTTTGATTTTCTCTTGATGAGTAGCTAGATAGACTACTGCATTCCCTCCTTTATGGAAGCAATCAGTCATCTCTTTCTTATTTAGATTCATTTCAAATCTGATGGACTTAATATCTTGGGCCAGATCAAACTGTAGAGACTTATGCCCTTCATCCATATAAGATTGCAAAGCCTGTCTTTGCTCATCCATCTTTATCTGCATTGCAACCATCAGAGAACTATAATCTGCAGATGGGGCTGGATGTGGTGCAGGCTGTGGTGCTATTGTTTGTAAATCTTTCTTATATGTCTGGCTTCTCCTCTTGAAAACTTGGACTTTTCACTTTTTGGCTCTTGCAGCCTCTTCATCTTCAGAAGCAGATGTGCTTGCTATATCAACCCTGTCCTTAGGGCTTGGAGGTAACTCCTTCTCAGTCCTAGGAACCTGCTCAGCATCCTTTGGCACCTCAGTCTCTTTGCTTGCAGTTTCTTCAACAATATCAACATGCTCTCCCTCAACATGAGCCTTCTCCCCCTCAACAGCAGCACTTTCTTTCTCAAAGTCAGTTTGTAGAAGATCTGGGAATAGCTCTTCTAGAGTAAATTCTTGTTGAGGATGGGGTGGAGAAACTCTCATCTCATCAACAACTTGATCAGATACCACTTGATCTGCAACAGATGTGTCCTCCATGACAACATCTTAGGGTTGGCTATGTGTCTGTGTTTGCTGATTAACATTAGGTAATGAATCAAACAAAACATCATCCTCAATATGGAAATATAATGCATTAATCTCAGTGATTACCTCAAGTATAGTGTTGGTAGCTTGTTCACTTTCTAGTGGAGGTGGCTCATCCACAAGTAGAGGCTCCCCCTGGATGGAATCCTGGTGAATTGGGCTTGCTTGAGGTAGCTCCCCCTGCCTTGGTGCAACTTATTGTCTAGCTGGAGATTGTCCAGCATTTTCAGTGTCTTGTTCATCATTTGGAGTAAAGAGAACTTGTTCCTCAGAATTGCTTGATGATTCTTGAGCCACAGGGGCTGATTTCTTCTTCCTTTTTTAGGGTGTTACCTTCTCAGGAGTTGGCATTTCCTTAGTCAAGACCCTATCCCACCTAGAGAAGATCCTCAAATCCATTCTTCTCATGTGGTTAATTTTGGATCCTGTAGCTTGGGTCATTACCTCTGGTATACAACCAGCTAGATATAGACTAAGAATCCTACCCCAATTGGGTTTCTTCATACTCTCCTTTATCTTTTCAAACACCACTGCAGACCAATCAGTTTGTAGTTTGAAAATAATTCTTGTCACGAGGCTAAACATATAAGCAGATATTCTATCATGCCCTCTAGGCTTGCTCAAGATAACTTTCCCAACAATTTCAGATAGAAATTTGCCTTGGCTGTTCATTCCTTTCCTATTGAAAACAGATCCAATTTTCATGTTGGAGTCCAATCCACACCATGTTAATGCTTCCCTAGTTTTAGAAGCAGAAACATCTTCTTCTTCCTTAGTCCTAGGTAATTGAAGTACCTTTCTCAGACTTTTGGGTGAGACCTTCACCTTTGCCCCATGAACTCTAGACTTTATCTTGAGTCCAGATTCATCTATTGTTGCTCCATTCAGGAATTCCAGGACCTCCTTCTTCCAAATCTTGATCAGCTCTGAAACCAGAAACTCTAACCCAGTCTCTGCGATTAGGGTTATCACGCCTTTGATATCTGGTTCTGCGTCATCAAAAGCATGTCGCACGAGTTCGTATCCTTCATTCACATTCTCTTCTAGCTTGGGCGCCATTAGGGTTTGAAGAAAATTTGAATTAAGAGAAGAGAGGTGTCGACACACAAGTTTGGTCTCGAAACTTTGGTGAGCGTGTCGACAGACAATGGTGAAACCCTATTTATATCTTTCTAGAATCGAAGATGAAAGGGCGCGTCAATAAACTTAAATTGTGTCGATACTGTTGAAAAGTGTCGACACAGACTTATAATGTCTCGACAACTATGTGTCGACACAAGTATAGTCGATAGAATATATGTGTCGACACTTGTTTATGTGTCGACACCGCTTAGCTCGCCACTTAGTCGAGACTTTACTTGACTAATACTTTATAAATCCTAAGTGTCGACACCACCTTGGATGTGTCGACACCTACCCTGCATGTGTCGACACTAATTTTCTGAAGTGTCGACACTGACTTCCTAGATGTGTCGACACCTTTTCTCTGAAGTGTCGACACCAATTCTCTGTCTCGACACAGACAATTCTGTGTGTCGACACTATATTACTTAGCCATTTTTGTAAACTTATTCTAAGTTTATCATACCTAATTCAATTTTAAACTTATTGAATTTGGTTTCTTCTAAAGGCTTAGTATACATGTCAGCTAGTTGATTATCTGTATTAACATACTCTAGGGATATATCTCATTTTTCTACATGTTCTCTTAGAAAATGGTATTTGATTTCTATATGCTTAGTCCTATTATGGGAGACAGGATTGTTTGCAATAGAAATAACACTAGTAGAATCACAAAATAGAGGTGTTCTACTTACTTGTATACCATTGTCTTCTAGCTGATGTTGTATCCATAGAAGTTGAGTACAGCAACTTCCTGCAGCAACATACTCTGATTCTGCTGTGGAGATAGCCACACTTGTTTGTTTCTTGCTACTCCATGAAATCAGTCTTCCACCTAGGAATTGACAGGTACCAGTTGTACTTTTCCTATCTTCTTTGCATCCTGCAAAATCTGCATCTGAATAACCTGTCAGTTCAAAGTCTCCATTCCTAGGGTACCAAAGGCCTAGATAAGGAGTGCCCTTAAGATATCTCAGAATTCTTTTGACTGTTGTCAAATGAGATTCTTTAGGGCAAGCTTGGTACCTAGCACAGACACATGTAGCATACATGATATCTGGTCTACTTGCAGTCAAATACAATAGAGAGTCAACTATCCCTCTATACAAAGTCTCATCTACATGTTTCCCTGCATCATCTTTGCTAAGAGACATACTTGACCTCATAGGAGTTTTCATGGTACTGGATGATTCCATACCATACTTCCTTATTAATTCTAGGGTGAACTTGGACTGGCATATGGATAAACCATTCTCAGTCTGTCTAACTTGGAGACCCAAGAAGAACTTAAGTTCTCCCATACTGCTCATCTCAAATTGTCCTTGCATTAGTTTTGCAAACTTTTTGCAAAGACTACTTTCAGTAGACCCAAATATGATGTCATCTACATATATTTGGACTATTATGATCTTGCCTCTAGATTCCCTAAGGAATGGAGTCTTGTCTATTTTCCCCCTTGTGAATTTATTCTCAATGAGGAAACTTGACAGGGTTTCATACCAAGCCCTAGGGGCTTGTTTTAACCCATACAAAGCCTTCCTAAGTCTATAGACATAATTAGGTTGAGTTGAATCAACAAAACCTGATGGCTGTTCCACATAGACCTCTTCCTTCAAATTTCCATTCAGAAATGCTGACTTAACATCCATTTGGTATACTTTAAACCCTTGATAGGTTGCATAGGCCAGGAACATCCTTATGGCTTCCAGTCTGGCTACTGGAGCAAAGGTTTGATCAAAGTCAATACCTTCCTCCTGCCTATATCCCTTAGCAACCAGTCTTGCTTTGTTCTTGATAATCACTCCATGTTCATCCATCTTATTCCTAAAGATCCACTTGGTTCTAATTATGTTGTGGTCTTTTGGTTTAGGAACAAGCTCCCAGACTTTGTATCTTTTGAACTGATTCAGCTCCTCTTGCATTGCCTCAATCCAATGAGGGTCTAGGATGGCTTCTTCAAATTTCTTTGGCTCAACTTGGGATAAAAAACTGGAGTAGAGTACTGAACTTAGATTTCTGCTCCTTGTTTGTACCCCTTGACTTAGATCACCAATAATTTGAATTGCTGGATGATCTTTCAAATGTCTATTAGCTGGAGGCAGCCTGTCTTCAGGTTGAACTCCTTCAGCTTCTTCAACTTGCTGCACTCCTTGGTCTTCTTCTGCATCAGGTGCATCTAGTACTCCCCATGGACAACAGCCACTATCATCTACATGCTGACTTGCAGTAGATCCTTCTTCAATAGTGAGCTTGTCCATCTTCTTAGTCACACCTGTGGAGCTGCAAATACTTATAGACAATTCATAGTTAATGAATCTAGCTTCATCAAATACTACATGTACTGACTCTTCTACAACTTGAGTAGTCAAGTTGTAGACCCTATAAGCCTTACTGTTGTTGCTGTACCCAACAAAGATCCCCTCTTGGGATTTGGCAGCAAACTTGGTCAAGTAAGACTTACCATTGTTAAGTATATAACATTTACAACCAAAGATCCTGAAATAGGATAGGTTTGGTTTTCTGCCTTTCACAATCTCATAGGGAGTCTTATTGTGGCTCTTGGTGATAGTAGCCTTATTAATTACATGGCATGCAGTGTTTACTGCTTCAGCCCAGAAATATTCTGGGAGAGATGTGTCACTTAATACGGTTCTACCAGCCTCAATCAAGGTTCTATTTTTCCTTTCAGCAATGCCATTTTGCTGAGGTGTTCTTGGTGAAGAAAATTCTTGAAATATCACAAACTCTTCACATAGCTTTGTCATACTATCAGATTGGAATTCAGTACCATGATCACTTCTTATTTTGACCACTGTACTGTCTAACTCATTCTGAATTTGTTTGACAAAACTATAGAAGATACTAGGTGTTTCAGATTTCTGTCTAAGGAAGAACACCCAGGAAAACCTTGAGTAGTCATCTATAACCACAAATGTGTAGACCTTCCTACCTAGGCTGTGAACTGGAATAGGACCAAAGAGATCCATATGCAAGTGGTATAAACACCTCACAACATCTTTGTTCTCAATGTTATTAAAGGTGGATCTAGTCTGCTTGCCCTTTTGACAAGCTGAACATATCCCATCTTTAATACACTTAACCTGAGGACCATTCCTCTCTAACTCTTTGCTATAGAGTTGGCTAATTGTCTTGTAGTTAAGATGGGCTATCCTCTTGTGCCATTTGACACAATGAGAGACTTTCTCATCAGCTACAAGACACACTGGAGAAGCATTGTTCTCACACATAATGTCTAGACAATAGACATTTCTTTTTCTGTAACCAGTCAAAATGATCTCTTGATTATTTGATCTCCTGATATGACAACCATCTTTGACAAATGAGATGTCATATCCTAAATCACTCAGTTGACTTATACTAATAAGGTTATGTTTCAAACCTTTAACATAAGCCACTTGAGTAATAGTTATAAGGTTGCTAGAAATGTTACCAAAACCTTTGATGATTCCTTTTTCAGAACCACCAAAGGTGACTTTAGGACCATCCTTGATTGGTGTGTAGTCCTTTAGCAATCCCCTAGTTCCAGTCATGTGCCTGGAACATCCACTGTCCAAGTACCATATTGGGGCATGGCCACTTGGACTTACCTGCAAAACAGATTAGTTAACCTTAGAACCCAAAGAATTCTTGGGTCCTTGGTGCTGGTTAGTTTGCCTCTCAACAAAGCTACCTGCAGATCTTCTAACAGGCAGTTTGCTACTCATCTTGGCACTAGAATTGTGCCAACAGTCTATGGCAAAGTGACCTATCTTGCCACAGCACCAGCACTCAAATCTATTGTACCTTTGCTTAGGTACAACCCTAGCTATTCTATCTACAGCAGGCTTGTTGAGTACTGGGGCTTTGCCCTTAGACTTGGACTTTATAGTCCTAGCAGGTTGTGTAAACCCTAATCCAGTTTTACCCTTTTGATGTACAAATTCATCAATCAAAGGTAGAACAGACTTTGGTTTAGAAAACCTTGCAACTATATCTTTCTCCTTTTGAAGACTAATCTCCAGATTTCTGATTTGATCATTCTTAAATGTTATAGTCCCCATCTGAATAACAGTTATGTGCTTCAGTCTTGCTATTTCATTTAGTTTTTGATCAATCAACTTCTCAAAATCAGTTGCATCCTCTTTGAGACTAGCAATCTCCTTTGCCTGACTCTTGGCCAAGGATTTGAGTTTCTTAAAAGCTTGCAACAGTACTCTATATTCATCAATCAACTGATGAATATCCCCTTCAGATTCAGATCCACTGGCATCACTTGATGCTGATGTAGCTGAATCTGACTCAGTACTAGAAATTGAATCAGCAGAACAATTTAGTACCTGACTAGGTCCAGGCTGCTCCTGGATTTTGTCACCTTCTGTTAAGGCTATCAGTCCTTGGCACTGATTGTCCTCTTGCTCATATATAGAGTTCATTAACTGGATGAATGTTAAATTTTCTCAACGTGGTCAGCAAGATAGCCCAAACACCAAATTAATATCTTCGGAACTACCCAGTTCGCACGCTGAACCTGCGGAAACCCAAGGACTAGAGGTTGCACCCAACAAAACAATGGAAGCACAAGAAGATCTTATTATGCATTCACTTCATTACAATCCGAGGCATACATAGCGAGACATGATTTCGCTAGTATTACAGCTGTAAACAGAAAGAACCAAAAAACAAGCCGGGCGGACAGCACTCCAGTCCGCCGAGACCGCGAGGTCGCTGAGACCGCCGAGACCGCCCAAGCTATGCTGCAATCCGCCGAATACCACGGAGTCCGCCGAGACCGCGAGGCCGCGCGGACAGACCGTTGTTCGCCTCCTGCTGAACCCGAACTGAGGACCTCCCCTACCCGCCTGAAACCGGCGGACAGGTTATTGAAGCTGGGAAAGTTGAAACAGAACTGACAAGCCGCAGAGCGACCTCCTGCTGAGTCCGCAGAGACCACACACTTCCAAGCACTGACCGAAGTCACAGCCAAGCTCCTGGCTCCTTGAAGTTATCCGCGCGACCTGCACACAGCAAACCGTCAGCCT
Source organism: Platanthera guangdongensis (assembly GCA_039583875.1). Taxonomy (NCBI): domain Eukaryota; kingdom Viridiplantae; phylum Streptophyta; class Magnoliopsida; order Asparagales; family Orchidaceae; genus Platanthera; species Platanthera guangdongensis. Next base: position 9,977,058 of record CM077149.1, read on the forward strand.
GAAACAATCCGCGCGGACTGAAAAACACAGACCGCAGCACTCGCCCAACCCAATTTACTGTTCACTCACGTTACTCCAGGTTACTGTAGATGTGCCAGGGGGGTCCTATTTATAGGCCAGGTGAGGAGTGTGGTCACCGCCCATGAGATAGCGACACCGCCCCAGCCCGCGCGAATACAAACGACCGTCCGCTCAGTCCGCGAGGACTTAGCCAGTCACCAAGGGAAACCGCCAGGAGCAAGGCAACCATTGACGAACACTCTCCAGTCCGCCCAAGCTAAGCGGACAAGGCACCAGCCCGCAAAGCTCCAACTGCTTCAGGACAGCACCCTCTTCAATGGCAGTCCGCACCAACCCGAGGCAGTCCGCAAGACCCACACCTCAATCCGCCACAAGTCCACGACCAAAGGCAAACAGCAACAGTCCGCCCGGTCACAGCGGACTTGGCGGATACGGCGGACACCATGAACTTGACACCAAGTGTGACCAAGTCCAAAACCATCAAGGGCCAGTGCGAGCATGGCGGACACAAAGTCCCGTCCGCCAGACACCCTAGCACAGACCGCAACCAGTCCGCGAGCTCCTCGCACTTGTCCAACGCAGCAGCACCAAGCCGGACTCCAATCATCAGTCCGCCAACCGGTCTCCACAGCAAGACCTGCTGTAACACCTGAGCTCGACAAGGCCTCAGCCAAGCTCACGGCCCAGTCCGCAACAGCCCCAACCGCGGACACACCAGTCCGCAAGGCTTCCCGCGAACTCGAACCAACCCGCCAACAGCACAAGCTTGCACCCGCGACCACTGAGCAATGCACCAGTCCGCAAGCCTCTCTATCCGCAGATACCAGGCCGCACCAAACCGCGGACTCCATGCAACAACCCGCTCAGAACACAGCCGGCTTCCACCAGACTTCTCACCAGGCCGCAACCTCAGTCCGCCCAGTCCGCCCAGTCCGCCAAAGCTGTCCGCACAGGCCGCGCGGCCTGTCCCGTCACCCACTTCCACTTCACAAATTTCAACACTCCCCCTTGAAGTGAGAAGTGGTGACCAAGCCCAGCAAGCTGCGCAAGCGTTCAAAGGGCCCCTTCGACAGCGGCTTCGTGAAGATGTCAGCAAGATTATCTTCACTCCGAACATGCCCGACCAGCAGAGACCCCTCCAACACCTTCTCCCTGATGAAGTGGTGATCAATCTCAATATGCTTGGTCCTGGCGTGACACACTGGATTGTTTACCAGTTTGAGAGCACTCTCATTGTCACCCCGGAGTAAAGTAGGCCCTTGCACTTCTTCATGAACATCCTCTATGAGCCTCCTCAACCAAACGGCTTCCCGAGCAGCCAAGGCCGAAGCCTTATACTCCGCCTCCGTGGTTGAAACCGACACCGAGTCCTGCTTCTTGCTACACCACGAGATGCTAGCTGAACCGCAAGTGAACACATAACCTGAAGTAGACCTTCGATCATCCGAATCACCGCCATAGTCAGCATCCGTGTACCCGAGCAACGCAAACTCCGCATCCCTTCCATAGAGGAGTCCCATCTCAGAAGTCACCTTGACATACTTCAGAATCCCCTTCGCCGCCACTAGATGAGATTGCCTTGGTTCAGCCATATACCGACTTACTCGGCCAACAGCATAAGCTATATCCGGCCTTGTAATCGTCAGATAGATCAAGCTCCCAACAAGAGCCCTGAACACCAAGGGATCATTTAGCACCCTTCCCTCATCTCGTCGAAGCTTCAGCCCAGATTCCAGTGGAGTAGAGCACTTCTTCCCTTCGCCCATGCCAAACCGCATCACAATACGATCAGCATACCCTTTCTGGCTAATGAGAATCCCGCACTCCTTCCTCTCCACTTCCAGACCAAGAAAGTGATGCAACTCTCCCAAGTCTTTCATCTCGAAGCGTATAGCAAGCTCTCCCCTGAGCCTTGCTACTTCCTCCTCCGAGTTCCCTGTGATGATCATATCATCCACATACAGCAGGACCAAGACTCTTAGCTCTCCCTTCTTCTTGACGAACAAGCTAGAATCCGAGTTAGAAGCCAGGTATCCACAGAACTGCAGGTACTCTGCAATCTTTCCATACCACGCTCGAGGAGCTTGCTTCAACCCATAGAGAGCCTTCCTGAGTTTGCAGACATAGTCCGGATGCTTCTCAGAGACGAAACCAAGCGGCTGATCCATGAAGATGTCCATGTCAATCTCTCCGTAAAGAAAGGCATTCTTCACATCGAGTTGCCACAACCTCCATCCCTTGCTAGCAGCCAAGGCGATCACCACTCTTACAGACGTCATCTTCGCAACTAGACTGAATGTCTCCTCATAGTCTTCTCCATACTGCTGTGAGAAACCTCTTGCGACCAGGCGAGCCTTGAACCGATCAATGCTCCCATCAGCCTTCTTCTTCAACTTATACACCCACTTGCAAGTAACCGGAGTAACGCCATCAACCTTGGGCACAAGGTCCCAGGTTTCATTCTTCTTCAGAGCATCAATCTCTTCCTTCATGGCATCTTCCCACTCCTTCACTCCAGTGGCCTCGTTGAAGTTTGCAGGCTCTCGCTCATCCAGAGGACCTGCAAAGAAGCAGGAGACAAAGCTTACTGCATTCCCATCACAGTACCGAGCCGGTGGCTTAACCACCCTCTTCGATCTCCGAAGACACGGCTCCTTGCTCACGGCTTCCGTTGCTTCTTCAGGCTCCACTCCTACCTGGGGCAAGCATTGAGCAGTGCTCCCCCTGCTTCCTGAGCCAGAAGGCTCAGCCTCGGAGTTTGAAGCAACAGGAGCTGCTGGTGAAACAGCAAGCTCCTCTTCCAAGCCTTCAGCAGCCTCCACCGGTGCTTCCTCAACCTTGCTACTTCCGGTAGGCTCCACCGAGCCACCTCCATATGACGTCAGCTCGTCAAAGACAATGTCTCTAGACACCACGAACTTCTTCGTCACAGGGTCCATGCACTTCCATCCCTTCTTCCGCTCATCATAGCCAACAAAGACAAGTTTCCTTGCCTTCGCATCCAGCTTTGTCCGTGAAGCATCCGGGACATGCACGTAGCAAGTTGAACCGAACACCCGAAGGTGTCCAACACTCGGCTTCTCCTTCAGCAACAGCTCAATGGGCGTCTTCATGTTGATAGGGCTGAGTGGCATCCGGTTGATAACATATGCAGCACAAGACATTCCCTCCGCCCAAAAGGACCTCGGGATATCTTTCGCATGCAGCCAGCATTTGCAGGTTTCCGTCAAATGACGGATCTTCCGCTCCGCTACCACATTTTGTTGTGGAGTGTGAGCACATGTAAGCTCCCGTTGGATCCCGTGCTTCCTGCAGAAGTTAGAAAACTCGGAAGAGACAAACTCTCCCCCATTATCAGTTCGAAACTTCTTAATCCGCAAGCCAAGCCGGCCTTCTACCAACTCCTTGAACTCCACGAACAAACGGAAGGCTTCCGACTTCTCCTTTAAGAAGTACACCCAAGTATACCTTGAGTAGTCATCAACCAAGACAAGCATGTATTTGCTTCCACCAAGGCTGGCAGTAACAGTCGGTCCCGTCAGGTCGCCATGAATACACTCCAATGGTTTCTTGCTCCTTGTTTGAGATTTATCAAACGGAAGGCGATGTGCCTTACCGTATTGACAGCCCGCACAAACATGCCCATCACCAAAGGAGGACAACATCGGCAACCCCCTCACCAGACTTCTACTCGCCATTGCCTTTAGCTTGTCCATGCCAACATGCCCCAGCCTCTCATGCCAGATAGCCGCACTATCATTGGCCCTCATCTTATCAACATAGGCACTGGTGGAAAGAACAAACAAGTTCTTCACCCTCCTCCCAACATGAGCAACATCAGCCTTTACCGCTGATACGTTGCGAAGGAACCTCACGTCTGTTGGCCCAAACAGAACGTGATACCCAGCGTCCACCGCGTTGGTCACCGAGAAGAGGTTCTTCTTCATGCCCGGCACGTGATACACACTCCTTAACGTGAGTGGCCCCTGATCACTACCCAAAGACATGACCCCCTCCTTCTCTACTGCATAAACAGTATTATCAGCAGTGATAATAGCTTCATTACCTGAGTAAGCCTGCATGGAGGTGAACTTCGACTTGTCTCCGGTGAGGTGATGACCACACCCGGAGTCGATGATCCACTCGCTGTTGAAGTCCTCAGCAGATAAGGCACGAACACAAGTGTCCGTCATGAAAGCTCCTCCCCATTCTGCTTCTTCACTTCGCGAGCAAGCTTCCTCCTTTTCCGCAGCATGCCCAGGCTGCAGTTTGACCTTGCAGTCCCGCTTGAAGTGCCCTCGCTGATGACACCGGTAGCACTTCAGATTCTTCTTCCAGTCCTTAGGAGCATTGCTCCTCTCCGGCGGATATGAAGTTGAAGTCTCCTTCTCAACAGCGGCCTGCACCTTCTTCTTCTTCTTCCCTTCCCATCCCTTCTTCTTGCCTGAGAAGAGAGCCTCGCTGCCTTCCTGATTCAGATTCACTCCAGCCATCTGCCTTGCTAAGCTCTCCTGCGAGGCAAGCAGATTCTCCAGCTCCAGCAACGACGGCTGAGTAGCCCACCCTTGAACAGACGTAACAAAGGCCACATACTCCTTCCGCAAGCCGCGGAAAATGTGCCTTTTCATCTTTGCCTCAGAGATAGGCTCATCAGGATCCAGTGCCGACAGCTCAGCACACAAGCTCTTCATCTTTAAGAAGTACCTGGAGATGGAAAGGTCTCCCTGAGTTGCCCTGGCCAACTCATTCTCCAGGAACTGAAGCCGCGCCACATTCTTCCTATTGAACAACTCATCAATGGTTGTCCAAATATCAGCAGCCGACTCATACCCAATGATGTGATCAAACAGTTCCGGAGAGACAGCTCTCTTCAGAACGAACTCTGCCTTAGCATTAGTTCTTCTCCAGAGCCTCACCTGTTCAGCAGTACCGAAAGCAGCAGTAACTTCCTGTCTGTCGTCTCCACCGACAACTTCCCACAGCTCCTCGCCCAGAAGATAACTCTTCATGCACGACTTCCACTTTTTATAGTTAGTCGGCGTTAAGAGTTCAATGCCAAGACCTCTTGCTAAGCTTCCTTCCATTGTAATCACCTGTTGGTACCCTTCAGCAGCTCCGAGCAACAACACAGGTTGATCACCACTCAATCACTGAGTAACAACACTGGCTGACCTCCGCTCACGCAACTGAACCTCCGCAACCTCAGAAACCTCCCTCTGATACCATGTTAAATTTTCTCAACGTGGTCAGCAAGATAGCCCAAACACCAAATTAATATCTTCGGAACTACCCAGTTCGCACGCTGAACCTGCGGAAACCCAAGGACTAGAGGTTGCACCCAACAAAACAATGGAAGCACAAGAAGATCTTATTATGCATTCACTTCATTACAATCCGAGGCATACATAGCGAGACATGATTTCGCTAGTATTACAGCTGTAAACAGAAAGAACCAAAAAACAAGCCGGGCGGACATCACTCCAGTCCGCCGAGACCGCGAGGTTGCCGAGACTGCCGAGACCGCCCAAGCTATGCTGCAATCCGCCGAATACCACGGAGTCCGCCGAGACCGCGAGGCCGCGCGGACAGACCGTTGTTCGCCTCCTGATGAACCCGAACTGAGGAACTCCCCTACCCGCCTGAAACCGGCGGACAGGTTATTGAAGCTGGGAAAGTTGAAACAGAACTGACAAGCCGCAGAGCGACCTCCTGCTGAGTCCGCAGAGACCGCACACTTCCAAGCACTGACCGAAGTCACAGCCAAGCTCCTGGCTCCTTGAAGTTATCCGCGCGACCTGCACACAGCAAACCGTCAGCCTGAAACAATCCGCGCGGACTGAAAAACACAGACCGCAGCACTCGCCCAACCCAATTTACTGTTCACTCACGTTACTCCAGGTTACTGTAGATGTGCCAGGGGGGTCCTATTTATAGGCCAGGTGAGGAGTGTGGTCACCGCCCATGAGATAGCGACACCGCCCCAGCCCGCGCGAATATAAACGACCGTCCGCTCAGTCCGCGAGGACTTAGCCAGTCACCAAGGGAAACCGCCAGGAGCAAGGCAACCATTGACGAACCCTCTCCAGTCCGCCCAAGCTAAGCGGACAAGGCACCAGCCCGCAAAGCTCCAAGTGCTTCAGGACAGCACCCTCTTCAATGGCAGTCCGCACCAACCCGAGGCAGTCCGCAAGACCCACACCTCAATCCGCCACAAGTCCACGACCAAAGGCAAACAGCAACAGTCCGCCCGGTCACAGCGGACTTGGCGGATACGGCGGACACCATGAACTTGACACCAAGTGTGACCAAGTCCAAAACCATCAAGGGCCAGTGCGAGCATGGCGGACACAAAGTCCCGTCCGCCAGACACCCTAGCACAGACCGCAACCAGTCCGCGAGCTCCTCGCACTTGTCCAACGCAGCAGCACCAAGCCGGACTCCAATCATCAGTCCGCCAACCGGTCTCCACAGCAAGACCTGCTGTAACACCTGAGCTCGACAAGGCCTCAGCCAAGCTCACGGCCCAATCCGCAACAGCCCCAACCGCGGACACACCAGTCCGCAAGGCTTCCCGCGAACTCGAACCAACCCGCCAACAGCACAAGCTTGCACCCGCTACCACTGAGCAATGCACCAGTCCGCAAGCCTCTCTATCCGCAGATACCAGGCCGCACCAAACCGCGGACTCCATGCAACAACCCGCTCAGAACACAGCCGGCTTCCACCAGACTTCTCACCAGGCCGCAACCTCAGTCCGCCCAGTCCGCCCAGTCCGCCAAAGCTGTCCGCACAGGCCGCGCGGCCTGTCCCGTCACCCACTTCCACTTCACAAATTTCAACAATGAACTCCTCTTCCTCTTCTTCAGCAAACAGTCCAATATAAGCTTCTGCTTCTGAATCAGTTTCTGAAGATGATATGTCTGACAGACTTTTGTCCTTCTTGGCAACAAAGGACCTTTCCTTCTTGCCCTTGATTTGAGTCTTCTTCTTATCAGTAGACTCTCTCCTTTTCTCTGGACAGTCAGCAACAACATGTCCTTGTCTGTTATAGCAATAGCATACAATTTTTGATAAAGTTGCTTTGCTTGACTTGGGCTTTCTCCTGTCTTTCTTTGATGACTTCTTGTTCTGATAATAGTCATCTTTTCCTTGTGAAGTGCATGGCTTAGACCTCCACTGTTTCTTCTTTAGAAACTTCTGAATGTGTCTTGTGAAAGCTGCAAAGTCCTCATCACTCTCACTACTTTCAGTATTCCTGCTTTCTGAATCATCTGACCCAGTCTCAGTCACTTTTGGAGGAGGAGATGGAGACTTCTTTTATATTTCTTGGTGGCTTCTGTCTTGAATGCCACAGCTCTTTCTTTATGCTCAATTCTGGTAGTCTTCTCCTCTTCTTTCCTTACCATTAGCTGCATTTCATAGGACAACAGCTTTCCAAACAATGTTGGAGGAGGAATATCTGCTAACTTGGTCATTTCCCTTATGGCACAGATCTTGGTGTCCCAGTCCTTTGTTAGGGACCTCAAGAACTTATCATTCAGCTCATAATTGCTGAATGCTCTTCTATAGGACATCAACTCATTGACAATCCTATAGAATTTCTTGTAGCATTCTGTTATACTATCAGACCTGCCTTGTCTGAAGCTCTTATATTATTGGTTTAACAAAGACTTCCTGTCTTGTCTAACTTCTTCTGAACCCTCCATGTACACTATCAGAGTATCCCACATCTCCTTTGATGTTTTACAGTGTATCAAGTTCTGAAATGTAGCATCATCTATTGCACTTACTATAATATTCTGGGCCCTTTTGTCCATGGTGGCCAGAATAATCTCATCCTTGGTCATTTCAGAAAAGTCTTTTGGTGTTCTCTGATTTGCATCTAACACAGATACCTTCATTGGCACATATGGCCCTTCTTTAACTGTGATATAGATTCTAGGGTCAGAGGCTTCCATAAATAGCTTAAACCTTTCCTTCCAGATGCCAAAGATCTCCTTTCTACAAATTGGCAACTTCATGGATCCAAGTTCTTTATGATTCTCTGTTGAACCCATTTTCTTGATTTTCTTGATTATGCTGAATCTATCCTTGATTTCACTAAATCTGCCAACAGGATCTACTCAGACAGTTATGTCCTTTTTGAGTAACCTCCCTCTGATACCACTTGAAAGAAATTATACCTAATCACCTAGAGGGGGGGGGTGAATAGGTGACTTAATCTTTTTAAACTTTTAGGCAGATTATATCACAGAATTATAAAAACAGCTTCACATCAATCAGCACAGCAATCACAGAATCATACACACACAGAGTACACACAGTTTTATAGTGGTTCCCCAAGGTTTGGGTACATCCACTTTCCCCCTTCGCCTATCTAGTAGTGTACTAGATTCGGCCAAACTCCTCCACTATTCCTCAGATCCTCAGATCTTACACTCAGAACCCTAAATGGTTCCTACAGCTCAGAGTGATCCCACTCCTACAACTCAGGCTCAACAGCCCTACAACTAAGTCTTCTCCAAAGACCTGCACTCAGCCACAAGGCCTACACTCAGAGAAATAGATCTCCTACACTCAGGCACACAGGACCTACCACTCAGCCTTTATAATTTCAGGCTTACAACTCAGATCCCTAAGGATCCTACAAGAAATTAAGAATACAATGTATATACCTACAACTCAGAATAAGAGAGGAGAGTTGACAGGTTTCTTGATGAGTTCTTGGAAGAACTCTTCTGAGATCAACCTCACTTGGCTTTCTTCAAAGCTTCTTGAATGTAGAACACAATAGGGTTGATACTCTCTGCAGCTGATCTTCAATCACTGCTAACTTATGAATCAGAACTAAGTCTAAAACTTTTCTTCACAGCCTGGTTCCAACAGCTGTCTTCTTGGAAGGAGCTCTCTCTCTCCAACTTCTTAGATCTTTACTTGAATTGATTCTTCAATGAATTGCTTGATCTTCTTCTTTCATTGTTGTTAATCATCTCTTTCTGTTGACAGAATAAGCCTATATATAGGCCTTCTTCATGGTGACCGGCTGATCCGGTTTCTAACGACTTTCTGACATCTTTGACAGGTGCAGTAAACTGGCTGGAATGGCAGTTGTCATGTCATCCAGTCACTTCTTTAAATATCTGTAACTGTCTGAAAGTGTCGAGACAGTCTGTCTTTAAGTGTCGACACTTATAGACTAAGTGTCGACACAAGTAGACTAAGTGTCGACACTAGCCTTCAAGATGTCGACACAACTCCTTGTGTTGTAGAATTTACTTCGCGACACTGCTTCTTCAACATGTGTCGACACTAATATTGTGTGTCGACACAACTCCTTGTTCTTTAGAACTTTGTTGAATTCTGCTAAGTGTCGACACAACTCCTTTGTGTCGACACATCTTCTTGTGTTGAACTTGTTCAGTGTCGACACATCTTCTTGGTGTCGAACTTGTTCAGTGTCGACACATTTTCTTGGTGTCGACACATGCCTTCTGTGTTGATACTTGATGAGTGTCGACACAGCTCCTTATGTCGACACATTCTTCTTTTGTTGAGACTTTTGCTGCGTGTCGACACATCTCCTTTGTGTCGACACTTGTACTTAGAATTTGTTGAACTTTGCTGAGTGTCGACACAGCCTCCAAGTGTCGACACTTTCTTCATGTGTTGAGACTTCTGCTGAGTGTCGACACATTCTTTACTATGTCGACACATGTACTTAGACTCTGTTGAATTTGCTGAGTGTCGACACAGCCTCCTAGTGTCGACACTTTGTTGAACTTTGTTGATGTTTAGCTGAGTATCGACACAGCATCCAAGTGTCGACACTTTTGATGTCGACAAAGTTCCTCTAGGTGTCGACACTGCTTCTAAGTGTCGACACATCTTCACTGGACATTTCTTCATTGAGTGTCGACACATCCTCTATGTGTCGACACTTTCCTTCTGGTGTCGACTCTGCATCCCTGGTGTCGACACTATTACTCCAAGTGTCGACACTTCTTCTCTGGATGTCGACACAAGTCTTCTTAAGTGTCGACACTTTCCTTCTGGGTGTCAACACATGAACTTAGAAACTTTTCAGCTTTCCCTGCAAATACTTAACCTGCACAAGGTAACTCAAAATACATCAAATACATTTTGATGTATATCATTGAGTAGGGTGAGGCTTCTTCAAATCAGGTACATTTATTCCAATGTACCCAACATAGATAAACACTACATCACAGGCATGGGCACACACGGCCTCACACGCGTGCTCTCAGGGCACATTCTCGGTGAACTGGTCAACGTCATGTCAATTTAAGCCATAGACATCTCGGTCTCACCACCGCCACTAGGACGGCCAATCTTGCGAGCATTTTGTCTTTCCGACATTTGGTCACGTCATTTTAAGTCATAGACCGCCTAAGACCCTCCATCTATGCCAACAACTCCAACCGAACGACATAGAGCGGGTACGGTTCCGCCTAACCCGTTTCTCACCTCACAATGACAATTTAAGCCATATGAGTGGGTCAAACTTTCTCGAGTCCCATTCCGATACACACTTTATATAACGCAGTTATGTAAAAGTTGGCTCCCAGGCCACCATGCTGGCAGAATCACGCATCTGTCCAGTTTTTCGGGTGCACCTTGGAGTTAATCCCCAAGGCTCCCTGTTGCAATCTACCGCATAGAAAACCAGAAAAACAAACATCCGCACAGAGTCTTCTCCGGCCATTTATGAAATGCAACATCACCAATCCAGACCAACTTCTCCAGGTAGGCTTCACACATCATGCTTATGTTTGTTCTTGATTACGGACTCTACAGGTACAAAACGGGGACTATTCATGTCTACCCGAAGGAACGCCTCAACTCACCGCAAACTCGCGAGAGCGGGCTTCCTATGCAAAGGAAAAGAGGAATTCACATGTCATAGGATGAGAATCGTTACCCTAGCATTTTTCCTTGGCGTCATGGAAATGTATGCGGATGAAAAGCACTGCAATCTCCTTGCCTCCGTAGATCCAAAGTCGGCTCGCGATTTGGAGCTCCGAAGCTCCGCCAGAGACTGGATCTAGCCTCCTTTCTTCTTCCTTGCTCTCCCCTCTCTCTAAACTTTAGAAAGAGAATAACCCAAGCGAAATGAGGTTTTCAAAGCCCTAAACCCGGGTATATTCAAGCAAGAACAGCCCCCAGCCATCGGATCCTAAAATAAGGAAACGGACGGCCACGATCCGGAGCTGAAATGCAAAATCTGGGCCGAACACGGCCTTTGACACGCCCGTGTTCCCCATTTGTCATCGAAACTGATGCATCTTGAAAAGAACACGGGCACCCGACACGCCCGTGTCAAACTTGACATGCCCGTGTCATCCAAAACACGGTTGTGTACTGTGTTGTGTTACTCCATCGACACAGGACCAACACCAACCCGAGAAGGACATGATTCTTGGAAATGCACGTGCCCCATTTGACACGCCCGTGTCTACCCGAAAAGGCCTGTGTGCTTCCCCGTGTAACAATCATGCCATAGCCCGGCTTTAACCCGAGAAGGACACGGCCTGTGACACGCTCGTGTCCCAGGCCGTGTTCGCTGCTCGACGATCGTCGACCCCAAAATTCGTCGACCTCTCGGCCAGATCGTCGTCCCGAGCACGACACGGCCTGGGACACGCCCTTGTCTCAGGCCGTGTTCGCTGCTCGACGATCGTCGACTCCAAAATTCGTCGACCTCTCGGCCAGATCGTCGACCCGAGCACGACACGCCCTGGGTCACGCCCTTGTCTCAGGTCGTGTGACCCCTGCCAATTTCCAAACTTGGCTCAAAACGCCACCTGTCGCTCTTTTGAGTTTCGAGGCGTTACATGTAGTCCCTAAGGAACTCCATCCACCTCTGTTGGCCCATATTTAAGTCCTTCTGAACCAATAGACACTTCAAGATTTTATGGTCTGCGTGAATATCGACCTTCACACCATACACGTAGTGCCTCTAGAGCTTCGAACCAAATATCACAGCTGTCAACTCCAAGTTATGTACCAGATAGTTCCTCTCGTGTACTTTCAACTATCGTGAGTCATATGCTATCACCTTCCCATGCTGTAGCAAAATGCAACCTAAGTCGCTTCTTGAAGCGTCGTTGTAGATCTCATAGCCCTTTGTTCCACATGGCGAGCACAAAATAGGCTTCGTGGTGAGACGGCTTTTCGGTTCTTCGAAAGCTTGTGTGCATGCTGGTTACCATACAATCTTCTGATCCTTCTTTGTCAGGGTCGTGAGGGGTAACACTATCCGCGAGAAGTTCTCCACGAAGTGCCTGTAGTAGCCGGCAAGTCCCAGAAAACTCCGGACTTTCGCCATAGAAGACAACACATGCCACTCCCATATCACAACAATCTTCGCCAAATCTACCGCGATTCCCTCTCCACTAACAATATGACCAAGGAATGCTACTGAAGACAGCCAAAAGTCACAATTAGTGAACTTGGTGTACAACCGACTACTCCTCAAGGTATCCAGAACAATATGTAAATGCTCGGCATGATCGTCCTCGGACTAGGAATACAGTAGGATATCGTCAATAAAGACTATCATGAACTGATCCAAATATTCCCTAAACGTCTGGTTCATTAAGTCCATAAACAAGGATGGTGCATTTGTCAGCCCGAAAGGAACGATCGTGAACTCATAATGCCCATATCGTGTACTGAATGCCATCTTGGTAATATGACTTTCCCTAATCCTCAACTGATAGTATCCGTACTTCAGATCTACCTTCGAGTATACAGTCGACCCAACCAGCTGGTCAAATAGATCATCGATCCTCGGAATCGAGTACTTGTTTTCTCCATTAGCTTATTCAATTATAAATAATCGATACATAGCCGCAGACTGCTGTCCTTCATCTTCACGAAGAGTACCAAGGTGCTCCAAGGTGACCAACTTGGACGCACAAACCCCTGCTCTATTAATTGTTGAAGCTTCGCCTTCAATTCCTCCATCTCTCTTGGAGTTAAGCGGTAAGGAGACCTTGACACAAGTTTAGCACCTAACACCAACTCGATGGTGAAATCGATCTCTCTCTGTGATGGGGCTTCAGAGAGATCTTCTGGGAAAATGTCGGAAAACTCTGAAACCACCAAAATACTTACTAAACTAGGCTTGGGCATATTAGCCTCTAATAGGGTGAAGAACAACTTCGCCCCCTCATGAACTTCTTTGACTACTTGGAGAGCAGACATTAGCGTCTTGCTCGATCTATGAGAAAGTAGTTTCATGGCTAGTATTCAGACCCAGTTTGACTATCTTGAGACTACAATCGATGTATGAAGGTTGCTCCGAGAGCCAATCCATGCCAAAGATCAAGTCAAACTCGACTACCGGCAGAAGTGACACTTCCAATCCAAACTCTTGGCTTCCGATCAGCATCTTAACGCAACAAACTCCATCCGCGCGTATCGAGCATCCGTTAGGCAGTGGCACGTCCAAACTATCCTTCGCTACAACGAAAGGCACTACGATGGACAACACCTAAACCTTAGATATTAAGGAGCAAGAAGCCCCTGTAATGAACAGTGCTCTCTTCAACCTATAGTAGAACAAAGCCTACTCTAACTAAGTCATATACTGATAATGAATCAGGTCAAAAGTATGTAAAGCAATTTAAAGTCTATAAACTTACCATCCCTGTCACCTTATTATTTTTCTTATGGCCACCTGCCTTTTCCTCTATCTTGCCACTCTAACAATCGCGGGTTATATGTCCCTGCTTGCCACAAGTATAACATATAACAGGGTTTTGCAAAAATGTTGCTTTGGGCTTTGCCTGCTTTTCCCTTGGAATATTACTACGACATTCTCGGGCAATATATCCTACCTTGCCACAAACATAACAATCACGGGAATATTGACTAGTGGTTTCTTTAGACACAATAGAAGGGGAGGTTGGTCCAATAAATCAGGAGTTCTTAAACCATCTTCGATGCCTAGTTTTTGATGTGTTCGGTACTTTGAGATATGGCCCTCGTTGGACTTTTGCTAAATCTATTTCCAAGGATCTAGCATACTCCACCAACGCTCGAAAACCAAGTAACTTTGGTCCTACCAATAGAAGTCGTAGATCATCACGCAGAACGTTATAAAATCTATTGACCATAGTCTGCTCATCCTCCAACTCAAACCCTACATAGCGCCTTATCATGACAAATGCATATAAATACTCATCAATTGAGTGCTCTCCCTGCACCAAATGCATGTTTAATTGCTGATCTGAGGCTCTGCTCATTGCAGTTTTCTTCATAGAGCCAATCAACATTGAAGCCACCCCAAGAATAGGGGGGATGTACATGCCTCCCATGTTGGGCATTGATCATTGTGAACACCGTTTCAGCTATCAATATTATGGTTTCAGCTGAAGGAGGGGTCGCAAGCACATCATTCAGCGCACTACTCTCCGCTGAGTGCTGACATTGGGACTGCTCTGCACCACTCCTCGTCACCTATAATCGTAAAACACTCAATTAGGCAACCAAACATATTGCTTAAAAGCAATAATAGAAATACACAAGTTTCTCAAACAAGTGTATTTTCTTTCCTAAGTGGACATTCATGGGTTCTTTCATGTTATAACAGTAACGCAAATACATGTGCTCACCCCCATTAAAAGGATTCGCCCACGAATTCGAATAAGAAAGCCCGACACCAGAGTCTAATACCAAATTTTAACACCCTCATCCGTCACATAGCATATAACAAAAGGTCCGATCGGGGCCCGACGTTATATACTACGGAGAGTTAGTGAATTGACTTATTGAAACAATGATTCGTAAACGTTTAACCTAACTCAGTGTGCATTATAGCAGAAGTTAATTAAATGCTTATAAGAATCTAACCAATTGAATGTCCACATAACTAGATTGGAATGAAAGCACAATATACAGTTGTTATGGACTTAAGGCTTTACAAAGTTCATCTCAAATAACTATGTCTTACATACATCAGCATGCAGGCCAGTCACATATGAAACTATAAATAAAAATTGGTAATTCTCTTTGGCATTCAAGGGCTGGCTTAGCAATCCAGGGCACCAGCCCGCTATTTCTCACTTGGCTCAGCTGCACATGCATGAAACATTCCACCGCAACGGTGGAAAACATAGCAACTGTCAGCATTAGCTGACCAAATTATAACGACCTCACCCCTCACTTGGGGTGGCAGAACTCCTTCCTTACAGGCATTAGAAAACACATATAATGGCAATCAAAACATGCAAATTAAGCATCATTCACCATAGACATTGGCATGACCGTCGAACACATCGTGCTCTCAGGGCATATTCTCGGTGCACATGACCTTAAGGGTCACACCTTCGTTCTTTGTGACGGTCAGCAATGTTTGAGCATTTTAGTCTTTTAGGGCCAAAGAAAATGCCCCTATGGCTACAACAAAGTCATGGTGATTTACAAATTCACACTTTGACTCACTCCAAGTCGAGCAACATAGGGTTGGGTACAGTTCAGCTATTTCTCGGTGCTCAAGTCATCAAGCGCGACAACCATAATGTGGGTCAGCATCCCCTTTCCCATCCGTATGATTTATAACCCTGTTATGTTCCTAAGCTAGAACTCACGGCGCCTAAGCTGGGCCACAGAGTCTCTCAGCTCAACACATTGGCCCCCAGGTCTTCAAGAGATAGGCCTCACCAAATGGCCCCTAGGTCTCCCCGAGACATGCCTCATAATAAATGACCCTCTGCTCTTCACGAGACAGACATCACAATCAATTATAGCTTTCTGGGAGCTACCGCCGGCGGTAGCGCTACCGCTATACGGTAGGGGACAAACTATCGATTCTTCACCTTAAACAAGTGTTTTCCTGGAGACCATCTCCTGCACTCTCTCTGAAGATTTCTGCACACCCCGCCACTCCAAAATCTACGTGATTTCCACAGAGTCTTCTCCGGCATACATAACATACAAACATCACCAATCCCGACTAACCTGTCCGAATGGGCTTCCAACAACATGCCTACTTTGTACTTCGATTCCGGATCTAAATGCAACACTAATGGGGATACATGGATCTACCCGTCGGGAGAACCGCTTTGACGTGCTCGTTGAGCGCCTACCCTCACATGCCAAAATGAAGGACTTCACATGTCCAAGGAAGATGATCGTTACCTTAGAAGTCTGTTTCAGTGCTATGGGAGAGATTCTAGCCGGATGGAAAAGACCGCTACGGCTTTGCCTCTGTAGATCCGAACTCGTCCTGCAAATCCGTGCCCCGAAAACCCAATGGTGGCGAGATCTCCTTCGACCGAATCTCCGTCTTCCTGCTCCAGCAACTGAGCCCAAAATCTCCAAAGGAATGAAGTGAAAACAACACTTCAATGGCTTTAAACCGATCTACCGCAGTGCGGTAACTAGTTACCTCCGAGCGGTACCACAATCAACAACTCGATTCGTGCACCGCTGCCCCGGTACTCCAATCACAGGTTGACACCTGTCCATATCATTATAGTGTACTATCGTCGTGTGATAGATTACTACTGTTGCGCGGTATCTAGCATCGGTTATTACATGACCGCTACCACTACTGTCGCGTGATATCTTCTATCACTGCACAGTAACAACCTGAGAGCTTCGCCAAAAATATTAACCCAGTGACCGCTAGTGGTATCACTACCGCTAGCGGTGGCTTCCCGAAAGCTATGCCACCCTTCTCACGGTACTACCGCCGGTGACAAAACCCTACCGACGCACGGTGGACCCTGCGTCGTATCCATACGACGCTCTCGATGCCCTAACGCTACCAATGCGCGGTATCTCTACCTCCAAGCAGTACCTCAAAGAGGGGCATACCGGCTAGAACTGCTTTCGCTATTGCCGGCGTTTACCCTATCGTCGGGCGCTATTTCACAGTAACCGTTTCCTGCTTCAGGAAACTTGGGGTGTTACATAGGATGTATAGAAAATGCTAAGTACATTCATCGAATATACTCGATGAATCATCAGAATCACTCCACGAATCATCGAGTGCATTAAGTATGTTACACGAGTCATCTCAACAAATACATGAAACCACTCGAAGAACATTTTGACTTATTTCACAAGTCCACTCGACTTCAATTGACAAATTCGTCGAGTCTACTCGATGAATTCGCATGTCTTATCGATGATTTCAGGAGTCCTTTCGATGAATCATACTGACGTAATTCACAAGTCCACTCGACTTCATTCGACAAATTCGTCGAGGCCACTCAACGAATTCACAAGTCCTTTTGACAAATCATATTGACAGATTTCATAAGTCCACTCGATTTCTCTCTACGAATTCGTCGAGTCTTGTCAAGTTCACTCGACGAATTTGTCAAGTCCACTTGACTATTTCTCAATTCATCTCAACAAATTCCCTCCGGGCCTGTTCTAACTGTCGTCTTAAGTCACCGTAATGACACCACAGCACACATGAGGAGTCTAGCTCAAAATGGGACGTTACAAGAGCTCTGTAGAATTCCACTTACGAGCCAACTTTAAGCTACATTCAAGCAATCTCCAAGCCTCTTTTGAGTCTTCTTTCAACCACTGGCAAGCCATCTCCTCGCCACAAAAAATTGCCTAAGTACATGGACAAGCGACAAAAAGTAAATTCCTACAACAACAAGTGCGCGTTCGTCCTCATCGCAAAAGCAAAAAACCTCCCGCAGGGCAGCCTGCTACCCTCCATGAGCCTAAGGCTCTCTATCATATCCAAAGTGTAACGAGGAGTGGTCTGTCGCCCTCTTTCTTCGAGAAAGCTGTAACTGCAAGCAATGAGTGTAGTTTGACCGGCATAGACCCAGTTGCGTGGTTTTTTACCTTGTTGAGAGTTTTTTCTACGTCAAAATATCATGTGTACAATCTCTCTCTACTTACTTGTATGCGCGCTCGACCGCTCAATGAGCTAAGACGGTTCGAGTTATTCCAGTCCGACTGGGGCATCGAGTTTGACCGCAACAATATGGCACCGTTTGTGGGAAGTGAGTTCCCAACATCTTCAGAAGAAGGTACCATCTACACTGTGGTACTAGTGACTTACTCCACTGGCCAAAAGGAGCACCCTAACCACCAACGAATCACCCCCTAGAGGATTTGTTGATCTGACTCCCTCTCACTCACAAGTCAACGCGACTCTCAGAGGGGGGGCCGCTCTCCCAAACGTATCCACCTTGGAAGGGTGCAAGCAGTATATGGAGGAGCGTCAGATCGAGATGCTCACCCTCCTTCAGAACATTGCAGCTCCTCCAGCTCCCCCTCAGCCTCCCGCGTCGGCTAACACCCCACCTCCAGATCAGGATTGTGTTTCTCTTCACCAATCCCCCTCTAGAGAAAATAAATCTGAAGAGTTTTTTGATGCCGCCAGATCCACACCCCTCCCCCCCCCCCTCACCGAGGCACTGGAGGCGGCTGCGATCATCTTCTAGAAGAAATAGTCTGCGCACCACAAGGAGAAAGACTCACTCGTGAAGAGAATCATGGGGTGATTGCCCAGGAATACGAAAAACATGGGCGACGTGGCATCTTTACATGCCACCCTCTCCATCAGAGCTCTCTGCTCGCTCCTGTGATAAAGCGCAACACCACACGTGATAAAGCACGCATGCAATAGCACATGCTCGAGCAAAGAAGCGCATGCTTGCACGCAGCTACGCGCACCCCAGGGCGCGTGCGCTTGCATACAGTCGGACGCTCCCTAGGGTATGCACGCGGCAGCATGCTCCCAAGTGTGTGTGTGCGCCCGTGCATACCCCCAGGTGCGCTCTCACATTTATTGCCAGGTGCGCGCTCGCCCGTGCACAACCCTAGGTGCGCTTGCGCGCACCCCAGGCTCCGCGCGCCCCGTGAGAGCGCCCGAGCGAGCCCCCGGGTGCGCCACATGTGCAGATTTAGATGCGCGCACCTGCAACGCCCCCCCCCCCCTATGGAGGCGTATTTGTTAGGGTGGGGCGTGGGCATGCCCAAGTATGCACACGTCCTCATATGCTCGGTATGCGACTTCACTTTGGGATGTGCCCTCCATGGACTTCTCGGCCATTGTATTTCTTCCTGAGCTGGTGGGCTTCGCCCGCCGGCTAGAAGCTTCAATTTTAAGATTTACCTTCACTCGTGAAGCATTGTCATCTTCCTTCTCTAGTACCTCTCTGTTCTCCATCACCATCGTTGTTGCCGATTGAATCCTTCGTAAGAGGAGAAGAAATCTTCGCCCTTCTCACAAAAATAATTTCAAACACGAAGGATTTGGGGGGAGGGGGCAATTGATGGGCTAAGTTCCTTTTATCAAGATGACAACGCTTCACGAGTGAAGGTAAATCTTAACAAAGCCTGAATCCCTGTTATTTTGGCGCTCTAAACCCGGTCCAGGACCGATTCAGTTTTTTAATTACTCCTATATATATATATATATATATATATATATATATATATATATATATATATATATATATATATATATATATATATATATATATATATATATAACAGCAGAGAGATATATTGTAACCTAACCAAATCGATCTATCAGGAAATCGCGAAGGAGGGCGGCATCAGGCGAAAGGGAGAAGACGAGCGGCGGCTTCGGGATGGGATCGAGCAGCGGAGGCAGACGGCTTATTCTCTGGCGACAGCAGCTATCCCGAGCGTGCTTCTTCTCTGGCAACAGCGGCGTTCGACATCAAGATCGGCGGCGGCATGATCGGCAGAGGCTTCTGTTGGGTACATTGGAAAATATGTACCAGATTTGGAGAAGTCTCACCTAACTCAATGATATACATCAAGTTGTATTTGATGTGTGTTGAGTTATCATGTGCAGGTTATGTAAATGGAAGAAATATTTTCTAAGTACAAGTGTTGACACTTGGGAATGGCTATGTCGACACCAAGGGCCAGATTGTGTCGACACCCAGAATTTGTGTCGACACACAGAAAATCTGTCGACAACGTTGTGTCAACACCAAGGGCCAGATTGTGTCGACATTATCAGGAGTTGTGTCGACACACAGAGAAGCTGTCGACACATTCCAGAATTCTGTCGTCAATGACTGTGTCGACACACAGAACTTGTGTCGACACACACCAGAATTCTGTCGACGCCAATTTTGTCAAGACAAGGATTGTTTGTGTCGACACACAGGACTTGTGTCGACACATTCCACAGAAGCTGTGTCGACAACATCAAGACTTCTGTCGACACATGGACTATGTGTGTCAACACATGTGAAGTATTCACTTGACATTCTCTGATGCTGAGTCAAAGTCCAACGAAGGTTGAAGTAATACATCTGGACACTTGACAACTGTCATTACTGACACTATTGTCACATCTGTAAGAGGTGTCAGAAGACTGTTTGGAACTGGAACAGTCGGTAACCATGGATGAAGCCTATATATAGATGTGCTCTCTCAACAATAAAGAAGAAATTAAGTTAATCAAGCTAAGCAATTATAATCTCTGAAGGATTGAGGATCCAGAAGAAGAGAAAGAAGAAACAGTCAACAGATCGTAGAGAGAGAAAAACAAGAAGGAGAGAAGTTCTCATCCAGTGAAGGCAGATCCTAAACAGTCTGCCCGAAGAATTCAGATCAAGTCTGAAGAAGAATTCTGATTAATTTCTGAAGGAAGTTGATTGAAGATCAACTCCAACACCAAGAAGATCAACCCTACTTTGTTCAGATTCAAGAAGCTTTGAAGAAAGCTAAGACAGGTTGATCCTTAAGTAATCAGTTCTATCAAGAACTGATCAAGAAGCCTTCAACCAATTCTCTCTCCATCTGGTTGAAGATATCATTATCTTTTCATCAATAATTTTTGTAGGATCTGTAATAGATCTGAGTGTAGGAGATTTACTTCTCTGAATTGTAAGCCTAAATTATAAAGGCTGAGGTAGGGCTGAGTGCCTAAGGTAGGGGGAATCTGTTCCCTGAGTTGTAGGCATGTGGAAGATGCTGAGGTAGGTCTTTTGCCTGATTTGTAGGAGTAGGGTGTCACTCTGAGTTGTAGGACTGTGGAAGAGGCTGAGGTAGGGCTTGTGCCTGAGTTGTAGGAGTGTGGATTCACTCTGAGTTGTAGGAACCAGTCTTGGTTCTGAGCTATAAGATCTGCGGATCTGAGAAGAAGGTAGGAAGTTAGGCTGAATCTAGTACACTGCTAGATAAACGAAGGGGGAAAGTGGATGTACCCATCATTTAGGGAACCACTATAAATCTGGTGTGCAATCTGT
This sequence comes from Platanthera guangdongensis, assembly GCA_039583875.1. Lineage (NCBI taxonomy): Eukaryota > Viridiplantae > Streptophyta > Magnoliopsida > Asparagales > Orchidaceae > Platanthera > Platanthera guangdongensis. The sequence continues at coordinate 9,998,318 of CM077149.1, forward strand.
GTAATGTTGTGTGTATGTGAATGTTGTGTTGTGTATTCTGCTAAAGAAATTGCTAAATTAGATAGAATTATATGCCTAAGTTAGAAAAAGAATTGAACCTATTCACCCCCCCCCCCCTCTAGGTGTTTAGAACATCTTGAAACCAATTCTGTCAAGTGGTATCAGAGGGAGGTTACTCAAAGAATAGACTTAACAGTCTGAGTAGAACTCCAAGGCAGAAATATATTAGGCAAAATGGGTTCCATTGAGAATCATAAGGAGTTTGGTTCCATGAAGTTACCTATATGCAGGAAAGAGATTTTTTGCATATGGAAAGAAAGAGTTAGATTGTTTATGGAAGCTTCAGATCCAAGAATCTATATGACAATCAAAGAAGGGTCATTCATCCCAATGAAAGTCTCAGTTCTTAATGCAAATCTCAGGACACCAAAGGAGTATTCTGAAATGACAAAGGATGAGATCATCTTGTCTACTATGGATTAGAGAGCACAGAATATAATAGTCAGTGCTATAGATGATTCAACATTCCAAAATTTGATTCACTGCAAGACCTCCAAAGAAATGTGGGACACCCTGATTGTCTACATGGAGGGTTTAGAAGAGGTGAGAGAAGATAGAAAGTCTATGCTGAATCAGGAGTATGAAAGTTTTAAACAATCTAAAACAGATAGCATAACTGAATGTTACAAGAAGTTCTTCAGAATAGTTAATGAACTAATGTCATATGGAAGAGTATTCAGCACATATGAGTTAAATGATAAGTTTATGAGATCATTAACTAAGTACTGGGACACCAAGATATATGTCATTAGGGAAGTGGCCAGACTAGCAGAAATCTCACCTCCAACATTATTTGGCAAACTGCTTTCATATGAGATGCAGCTGATGGTCAGAAAGGAGGAGGAGAAAAGTAATAAAGTTGATTACAGAGATAAGTCAGTGGCTTTCAAGACTGAAGCCATAAGAAAGGACAGGAGGATATCTCCATCTCCTCCTAGGAAAGCTATAGAAGTAGTTTCCGAAAGTTTTGACAGTCACATATCAGATAGTCCAAATTCTGATGAAGACTTAGCTGCTTTCTCAAAATAATTTCAAAGGTTCTTGAAGAAGAAACAGTGGAGATCCAAGACATCCTCCTCACAATCCAAGTATGATTACTATCAGAAAAATAAATCCTCTAGGAAGGACAGGTATGGTTCTATACCTAGTAAATTATCTTCAACTAAGATTGTTTGTTATTGTTGCAACATGTCTGGACATGTGGTAGCTGATTGTCCTGACAAAAGGAAAGAATCTAATGATAAGAAGAAATAAAAAACAAGGGCAAGAAGGAGAAATCTTTTGTTGCAAAGAAGCAAAAACGCTGGTCAGATTATTCATCATCAGATTCTGAGGCTGAAGCTGAAGCTGAAGTATATATAGGACTGTTGGCAACTAAAGAGGATGCAGAAGAGGTTGAGTTCTTGAAGTTGTTGGACTCAGTAAATGGAATTGAAGAACATTGTTGTAAAGGGCTGATGGTCTTGACAGAAGAAGATCAGTGCCAGGATCAGCCTGGTCCTAGTAAGGTAAACAATTCTTCAACAGTTTTTGATTACTATACTGGTTCAAAATTAGAAGCATCTGTATCAAGAGATGTGGATGAATCTTAATCTGAAGGAGATGTTCATCAACTTATTGATGAATATAGTGATCTGCTGCAAGCACTTAAGAATAGCAGAATCCTTAACAAAGCACAGGCTAAGGAAATTGCTGCTCTTAAGCTGGCTGCATTAGATTCAGAAAAAATCCTTGATCTAAAGATGAATGAAGTAGCCAAACTGAAAAACATAACTGTTATTCAGATGGGTACTATTACCTTAAAGAATGATCAAATCAAAAGTCTGGAAGTCAAACTTTAAAAGGAAAAGGACTGGTGGCTAAATTCTCTAAGCCAAAATTAGTCTTACCTTTAATTTATGACTTTATTCCCAAAAAAGGTAAGACGAGATTGAGCTTTAAGGGAAATACAAGGGCTGCCAATTCCAAAAGAAAAGGCAAAGCCCAAGTACAGCCTCTAGCCTTCAAACCCCCCATTTCCTTCAGAAAAGTGTGGCAGCCAACTAATAGATATGATCATGATATCATACATGGTTATGGTAAGCCTGATATTCTGAATGACAAGGGTGTAGCTCCAGCACTCAAGCAAGGAACCACTGTACCAATAGTGTTAAGAACAGCTGACAGCAATGCTATTAAAACTGTACCTAAAAAGAGGTATAATAGATATGAGTGTTGGTGATATGGTAAGATAGGGCATTATGCCATGGATTGCTGACACAACACCAGTGTCAGGAAGAATGTCAGCTTACCTGTGAAGAAGGCTACTGGTTAGAATATCAAGTTTCAATCTAACTTGAACCTAGAACCCAATAAACATTGGGGTTCTAAGGTAAATTAATTTTATTTGTTGCAGGTGGGTCCAAGTTACCATACCCCTATATGGTACTTGGACAGTGGATGTTCCAGGCACATGACTGGAACAATAAGAATGTTAAAGGACTATACTCTCATAGAGAGTGGACCCAAAGTGATCTTTGGTGGATCAGAAAAAGGGGCCATAAAAGGGTTTGGTAACATTTCTACTAGTTCTATAACAATCACTCAAGTGGCTTATATAAAAGGTTTGAAACATAACTTTATAAGCATAAGTCAGCTGAGTGATCTTAGGTGTGACACTTCATTTAGTAAGAATGAGTGTCAGATCAAAAGGACAAGTGATCAGAAGGTGATCTTGTCTGGTTATAGAAAAGGGAATGTTTATTGTTTAAATTTGGATTATGATAACATGAACTCTCCTATATGTTTAGTTGCAGATGAGAAAGCATCTCAGTGTGTCCAATGGCACAAGAGGCTAGCTCATCTGAACTATAATACTATAGGCCAACTCTGTAGTTTAGAGTTAGTGAGGAATGGTCCTCAGTTTAAGTGCATAAAAAAGGGTATATGTTCAGCTTGTCAAAAAGGCAAGCAGACCAAATCCTCTTTTCATAGTCTTGATACCAAATACTCTGTTAGGTGTTTGTACCTCTTGCATATGGATCTATTTGGTCCTATGTCAGTTCATAGTCTAGGTAGGAAAGTCTATACTTTTGTGGTAGTAGATGACTATTCTAGATTTACATGGGTTTTCTTTTTGAGGCAGAAATCTGAAACCCCTACTGTCTTTCATAACTTTGTTAAACAAATTCAGAATAAATTTAACAATTTAGTGGTCAAAATCAGAAGTGACCATGGAACTGAATTTCAATCTGATTGTATGATAAGGTTTTGTGAAGAGCTAGGGATTCATTAGGAATTCTCCTCACCTAGAACACCTCAGCAAAATGGATTTGCTGAAAGAAAGAATAGAACTCTTATTAAGGCTGGTAGAACTATACTAAGTGACACTTCACTCCCAGAATATTTCTGGGCTGAGGCAGTAAATACTGTTTGTCATGTTCTCAATAGAGCATCTATAACTAAGAACCACAAAAAGACTCCCTATGAGATTATGAAGGGCAGAAAACAAGACATATCCTACTTTAGGATCTTTGGTAGCTGGTGTTATGTGCTTAATACTGGCAAGTCTCACCTAACTAAGTTTGCTGTCAAATCTCAAGATGGGATATTTATTGGGTACAGCAATAATAGTAAGGCATATGGGGTGTACAACTTGACTACACAAGTTGTAGAAGAATCTGTTCATGTAGTGTTTGATGAATCTGAGCTAATTAACTGTGAGTTGTCTAGCAATTCTTGTAGCTCAACAGTTTTAAAAGAAAAGTTGGATATGCTGACCATTAATGAAGACCAAACTGCAAGGCAGGATGTGGAAAATGATGGTTTCTGTCCAGGGGGAGTACAAAGTTCACAAGCTGACATTGAAGACAATGAAGTTTAGCATGGTGGAGAAATTGAAGAAGTTCAAATTGTTGATATAATGCCTCCAGTAATAAGGAATCTAAAGGATCATCCAGCACACCAAATCATTGGTGATCCCAAACATGGTGTGCAAACTAGAAGCAAACACATGAACACAGTGCTTTGCTCAAGTTTCCTGTCACAGATGGAACCAAAGAGATTTGAAGAAGCTATACAAGACTCCAACTGGATTGATGCAATGTAGGAGGAGTTGAATCAATTCAGAAGGTGTAAAGTATGTGAGCTAGTTCCAAAACCAAAGGATCATAACATTATTGAGACAAAGTGGATCTACAGGAACAAACTAGATGAAAATGACATCATAGTGAAGAACAAACCAAGACTGGTTGCCAAAGGTTATAGACAGGAAGAGGGCATTGACTTTGAAAAGACATTTGCCTCTGTGGCAAGGTTAGAAGCAATAAGGCTATTCCTTGCCTTTGTTGCTTTCCAAGGTTTTAAAGTATACTAAATGAATGTCAAGTCAGCTTTCCTAAATGGTAATTTGAAAGAAGAAGTCTATGTTCAACAGCCCTCAGGTTTTGTTGATCCACTTTATCCTGACTATGTTTATAGACTTAAGAATGTCTTATATGGTTTGAAACAAGCCCCTAGGGCTTGGTATGAAACATTGTCTACCTTCCTCATGGAAAATAAATTTTCAAGGGGGAAAATAGACAAGACTCTATTTCTTAGGGAGTCAAAAGGCAAGATGATCCTAGTATAGATTTATGTTGATGACATAATCTTTCGATCTACAGAAAACAACCTTTGTAGGAAGTTTGCAAAACTTATGTAAGGGAAGTTTGAGATGAGTAGTATGGGTGAGCTCAGATTCTTCTTGGGACTCCAAGTAAGACAGACTGATGATGTCTTGTTCATATCACATTCTAAGTTCACCAAGGAGTTAATTAAGAAGTATGGTATAGAGTCATCCACCACCATGAGAACTCCAATGGGGACAAGTATGCTTTTAGGCAACGATGATGCAGGAAAACCTGTAGATGAGTCTTTGTATAGAGGGATAATTGGCTCCTTTCTATACTTAACTGCCAGTGGACCAGACATTATGTATGCTACATGTATCTGTGCTAGGTACCAAGCAAGCCCGAAAGAATCTCATTATACTGCAGTTAAAAGAATTTTGAGATATCTTAATGGCACACCTAATCTTGGTCTTTGGTACCCTAAGAATAGATACTTTCTACTGACTGGTTTTTCAGATGCAGATTTTGTAGGTTGCAAAGAATATAGAAAGAGCACCACTGGCACATGTCAGTTTCTAGGTGGTAGATTGGTATCATGGAGTAGTAAGAAGCAGACAAGTGTGGCAATTTCCACTGCAGAGTCTGAGTATATTGCTGTAGGCAGCTTCTGTGCTCAGCTTTTATGGATTCAACATCAACTTGAAGACTATGGTCTCAAGGTAAGTAGAACTCCACTATTTTGTGATTCTACAAGTGCTATTTCTATTGCTAAAAACCCTGTATCACCTAGCAGAACAAAGCATATAGAAATTAGATTTCACTTCATTAGAGAGCATGTTGAAAACGAAGATATTTGTTTGGAATTTGTCACCACAAATAATCAAATTGCTGACATGTTTACTAAACCACTAGATGAAACTAAATTCAATTATTTCAAAATTAAATTAGCCATGTTAAACCTAGAGTAACTTGGTAAATCTGACTAAGTAATTCAATGTTGACATATAGTAGTTAATGTCGACACAAAAGGAAATCTGTGTCAACATATAGTAGTTTGTGTCGACACATAAGGAAAGTTATGTCGACACAACAAAATAGTTGTGAGATAGTGGTGTCGACACTCAGAGTTAAGTGTCGACACATAGAAGTTCTATCATTTAGATAGTAGTGTCGACACATACAGAAGTCTGTGTCGACACACAGATACTAGAGTTGACTATTAAGAAGTCTGTGTCGACACATCTCAAACTGTGTCGACACATAGTGTTGTCTGACTCTATCGAGACATTATAAGTCTGTGTCGACACAATCTATACAGTGTCGACACATTAAGTATCTATTACCCCGCCGTTTGACCTTCTGTGTTGACAAACATATAAATAGGTCACAGAACAACATTGTCGACTACACTCTCAACATTTTTGAGACCAAATCCTTGAGTCGACAAACCTTCATCTCTCTTCTCCTCAAATTTCTCATCACTAATGGTGCCAAAGTTGGAGAATAACATCAACGAAGGCTATGAGTTAGTTCGCAATGCTTTTGAGAGTGTAGCGACTGAGATTATAGATGTGATAACCCTAATCAAAGAAAATGGTTTAGAATATCTAGTTTAAGAACCTACCCAGATCTGGAAGATGGAGGTTCTTGAATTCTATACAAAAGCAACCCTGGATTCAACTGGATTGAAGATTACGTCATCAATTCAAGGAAGCAAGGTGAAACTTACCCAAAAGAATCTGAGGAAGACACTCCAATTGCCCAGGACTCAGGAAGATGATGAAGTCACATCTTCAATGACAAAAGAAGCTCTTCAATGGTGTGGCCTGGATCCCACCACTAAGATTGAATCATCAATGTAGAGGAAGGGGATGAACTCACAAGGAAATTTTCTCTCAAAGATTGTGGGAAAAGTAATTCTCTGCAAACCAGGAGGACATGATAGGATCTCAGCCTATATGTTCAGCTTGATGACCAGGGTTATTTTCAGAATAAAAACTAACTGGTCTGCAGTGATTTTTGACAAGATAAAGGAAAGCCTGAAGAAACCTAATCTAGGAAGAATACTGAGTCTGTATCTGGTAATGAGTATTCCTGAAGTGCTGAACTACACAACTGGATCTAGAATAAATCACATGAGAAGGATGGATATGAAAATACTATCCAGGTGGGAAATAGTTTTGACAAAAGATGGTTCTACACCACAGAAATAACCACAACTGAAAAAGAAAAAGACAACCCCCAAGAAACCTGAATCTTCTAGTGATTCAGAAGAACAAGTAATCTTCAGTTCAGATGAAGAACAACAAGAATCTATAAGGAAATCATCTGTAACTAAGAATGTAGATGATAGTCAGATGCAGGGGGAGCATATTCCAAAAAACACCATCCCACTGGATCAAGTTCAGGATGTGCTTCCTCTAGGGGGAGCCAATGAGCTTTCACCAGCTCAACAAGAGGTCTTGCCTCCAGAAGTTGCTCCTAAAAAAGAGCAAGCTGCATTAGAGAGTGAAACAACCACTCAAACTATTCTTGAGGTAATAGATGATATAAATCAATCTATACTAGATACTGAGCCAGATAGACTAACTGTACTTCTAACTGATGTTGAACAGACACACCATGACAACATCCCTGCACAGGATGTATCAATGGATGATACATCTGCATTAGATGATGCTCCATTAAATATACAAGATACAAATGTCCCTCCAGTTCAATTGTAATAAGAATTAACTCTTGAGGAATTGTTTCCTGACTTACAAGAAGAAAGAACTGAGGAAGTAGTGCCAAGAACTGAGGGGGAGGAGCCAGGGACTCAGGGGGAGTTGCCAACGATTGGCAAGGAGCTGCCCTCAAGTCCAAAGGACACAGTGAACCTTGAAAGTTCTTATGAATCTAATGATGGAGAAGTACTATGAGCAAAGAAGAGAAAACTGATGGTTTACAGAAAGAAATGCTCAAATTATAAGAAAGCTTTACAGACTGCCTCACAACCCTCAGCTCCAAAAGTTGATTTCAGTTCACTGTTGGTTGTTCTGCAAGTTAAAATGGATGATCAAAGACAAGCTCTTGAAAAATATGTGGATGAAAGCCATAAGGAACTTCAGTTTTCTTTGGCTCAAGATATAAAATCCATCAGATTTAAAGTAAACCAGAATAAGAAAAAATGACAGATTGCTTCCATAAACGAGGTAATGTTGTAGTTTATCTGGCCAAGCAGCAACAAGAGGCAAGGACACGGATTGATGATATACTGGTCAAGCAAGGATATGTCCTAGAAAATCAAATTAGAATGAATGATAATCTTACTGAATCACATAATGTGATTGTTACTGAGTTAAAGAAAACTACATATGCATTAACTGAGGAAAGGGCTAAAGAGAAGTCAGAGTTTGATAATAAACTTCAAGAAGATTTAGCCACTTTCCAATCTGCCACTCAAGCCTCTCAGAAGATCATCTCTGCTCAGCTACAAAAGTTTAAAGCTTATTATACAGAGGGAACCAATTATCTAGTTAATCAGATAAGTTTCCAAAAGGATGATCTTAGGGATCATATTGAGAGAGAAGTCATAAAGGGGGAGAGGTTGTTAGTCAATGCTAGCTCAGAGCATGCTAAATGGATAACAAATGTTGTTAGAGCAACTCTTGGATATCCTCCCTTGTGTGATGATGATAATGCAGCTGAGTCAGGAATTCAAGTTGCAGGAATTGAAGGGGGTGAGCAGGAGGTAGCTCAAATCATATATCCCCCTTCTAACTTTGAGGGAATTCAACAAATGGTACACCAGATGTATAGCCCTCCAGAGGCTACTAAAAATGTTATAATTGAGAAAGTGCAAATGTCAAAGGCAGCACTGAATAAAGAGCAAGAAGCTCAACTCTCAAAGAAAAGGTTTAGAGAGCAGGCTAAACTGAAGCCTGATTTTGAAAGATGGAGTCCCACCTCCAGAAATATAATACTCACTGCCTAGCAAGTTGTCAAAGACAAAATTCATGATAGAGGCAAGTGGTATTCTGAAGTTGAGTGGAACAAATATCTACAGTGACAAGATGTGATACGTCAGTTCAGAAGGGATCACAAGGCTGGGAAAATACCTGCTACAGCTGTGGAGCCCAGTAAATAATTTCCTAAGCCTTATCACTATTTTGAAAGGCAAAAGGTTAAGGCTGAAGAACTTAAGAAGAAGGATCTCAAAGGCAAGAAGCCAGCTGAAGATACTGAAGCACAAGTACAAGCAAGTGTCCAGTCTAGCAAAGGCATAGTGATCAAGGAGCCTGATCAGCCTTAGGATAGATTGACTAGATTTTAGAAAACATTATAATCTTCAGTTTTAAACTCTATGTAATCTGTTGTCAACAAACTTTTGTGAAGTTTAAACAAAATAATGATTCATGTTTATTATGTTTGCATCATATTCTGTGATGATATAATATATACTTGTTTTGTTTATATGTTTCCCTGTCATTAAATGATTTTATACATCATATTGTTTATTTTATTATAAGTGATGTATATCATTGACTAAGGGTTATGACTTCTCCAAATAGGAGGAGATTGTTGGGTACATTGGAAAATGTGTACCAGATTTGGAGAAGCCTCACCTAACTCAATGATATGCATCAATTTGTATTTGATGTTGTGTTGAGTTATCATGTGTAGGTTATGTAAATGGAAGAAAAATTTTCTAAGTACAAGTGTCGACACTTGGGAATGGCTGTGTCGACACCAAGGGGCAGATTGTGTCGACACCCAGAATTTGTGTCGACACACAGAAAATCTGTCGACAAAGCTTTGTTGACACCAAGGGACAGATTGTGTCGACATTATCAGGAGTTGTGTCGACACAAAGAGAAGCTGTCGACACATTCCAGAATTCTGTCGACAACGACTGTGTCGATACACATAACTTGTGTCGACACACACCAGAATTCTGTCGACACCAACTTTGTCAAGAAAAGGAGTGTTTGTGTCGACACACCGGACTTGTTCGACACATTCCACAGAAGTTGTGTCGACAACATCAATACTTGTGTCGACACATGGACTATGTGTGTCGACACATGTGAAGTATTCACTCGACATTCTCTGCTGCTGAGTCAAAGTCCAATGAAGGTTGAAGTAATATAACTGGATACTTGACAGCTGTCATTACTGTCATTGCTGTCACATCTGTCAGAGGTGTCAGAAGACCGTTTGGAACCGGAACAACCGGTAACCATGGATAAAGCCTATATATAGATGCGCTCTCTCAACAATAAAGAAGAAATTAATTTAATCAAGCTAAGCAATTATAATATCTAAAGGATTGAGGACCTAGAAGAAGAGAAAGAAGAAATAGTCAACAGATTATAGAGAGAGAAAAATAAGGAGAGAAGTTCTCATCCAGTGAAGGCAGATCCTGAACAATCTGCCTGAAGAATTCAGATCAAGTCTAAAGAAGAATTCTGATTAATTTCTGAAGGAAGCTGATTGAAGATCAACTCCAACACCAAGAAGATCAACCATACTTTGTTTAGATTCAAGAAGCTTTGAAGAAAGCTAAGACAGGTTGATCCTTAAGTAATCAGTTCTATCAAGAACTGGTCAAGAAGCCTTCAACCAATTCTCTCTCCATCTGATTGAAGATATCATTATCTTTTCATCAATAAATTTTGTAGGATCTGTAATAGATCTGAGTGTAGGAGATTTACTTCCCTTAGTTGTAAGCCTAAATTATAAAGGCTAAGGTAGGGCTGAGTGCCTGAGGTAGGGGAATCTGTTCCCTGAGTTGTAAGCCTGTGGAAGAGGCTGAGGTAGGGCTTTTTCCTGAGTTATAAGAGTGAGGTGTCACTCTGAGTTGTAGGCCTATGGACGAGGCTAAGGTAGGGCTTGTGCCTGAGTTGTAGGAGTGTGGATTCACTCTGAGTTGTAGGAACCAGTCTTGGTTCTGAGCTGTAAGATCTGCGGATCTGAGAAGAAGGAAGGAAGTTAGGCCTAATCTAGTACATTGCTAGATAGGCAAAGGGGGAAAGTGGATGTACACATCATTTGGGGAACCACTATAAATCTGGTGTGCAATTTGTGTAATGTTGTATGTATGTGAATGTTGTACTGTGTTTTCTGCTAAAGAAATTGCTAAATTAGATAGAATTATCTGCCTAAGTTAGAAAAAGAATTGAACCTATTCACCCCCCCCCCCCTCTAGGTGTTTAGAACATCTTGAAACCAATTCTTTCAGCTTCGTCTCTCTCCTCCGGCGACATCCGGGCTGCGGCGGTCTCACGCCAGCAGCGTCCAGGAGCGAGGAAGAGGGCGGCGGCGCCGATCGGCCCTTTGGGCAATATCTCTGGCGACAGCTACGACGGCAGCAGTGTCCGAGGTAGAAAAGAGGGCTGCGGCGGCTGCTCCGATTGGCCATTTCTTGCGGCCGGCATAGGGGAGTTTTCTTCCCTCTCTTATTCTTATTCTTTATTTTCCCCTATTATAGGTTAGTTTCGATCCGTTGAGGATCGTTGAGTGTCTGTGTTGTAATCAAATATTATTTTTGACTAGTGGATCTGACGCACTCTCTCCGTGGATGTAGGAGCTTAACTCTGAACCATGTAAATCTCTTGTGTTTGTGGTATTTTGGAATCTCGTACTTTTGTTTATTTGGTGCGCGCCACTATTTGCTCAAAATTTGCTTCCGTTGCTATTGTCCGCGACGAGTTCCGTACTCGCGGGCCAGTGCTAATTGCACAACAATTGGTATCAGAGCCAGGTTTGTTCTTCGGACCAGTGAGCAAATTAAATGGCGGCCAAATTCAAGATTCCAAAATACGATGGCAAGATTGATTTTGGCCTTTGGCAAAAACACATAAAGGTCGTACTTATGGAGTAGGTACTTCACAAGGCACTCCTTGAAAAGGAGAAGGCCAAGGTGAAGGACGATGACGAGTGGGATGAGCTGGATCTCAAGGCCATCAGCACCATACAGATGTGCTTGGCAGATGAGGTCATGTACAATATAGTCGAGGCGCAGACTACCGCGGATCTATGGAAAAAGCTTGAAGAGCTTTATATGTCCAAATCGCTTACGGATAAGCTATACGTCAAGAAATAATTGTATAACTTGAGGATGTGCGAGGGAACGCAGTCGTTGAACCATATGAATATGTTCAACAAGCTGGTATCCCAGCTGCGGAATATGGATGTGAAGGTCGAGGAGGAATACCAGGCTCTTCTCCTCTTGTCCTCACTCCCGAGACTGTTCGATCATTTAGTCACCACCATCTTGTATGGGAAGGATACCCTTAAGATGGATGAAGTGGTGACGATGCTTCTTTCTAATGAGAAGAGGAGTGGTTCTGGATCGAGGGCGAGCGAGGGTTTGCTCATGAAGAGTAGAGACCCATCCCGAGGGAGATCGAAGGAGCGAGGCAAGAAGTACTCTCGACCCAGATCAAAGTCCAGAGGCAATAATAATAAATGCCACTTCTGCAAGGAGGAGGGGCATTCGAAGGTGAACTGCCCTAAGAGGAAACTTAAGGGCAAAGCACCTGAGCCTCAGCAGGCCACTATAGCAGCCGGGTACGACAGCGATGCGGATTTCTTGCACGTGTCACAGAGTAATGAGATCACGGACGACTGGATCATGGACACTGGGTGTTTATACCACATGTGCCCACGTAGAGAGTGGTTTACCACTTTCAGGGAGTATGATGGCGGTCGGGTCCTGATGGGAAACAACTCTGAGTGCAGGACTATGGGGATCGGGACTATCCGGATCAGAATGTTTGATGGAGCGATTCAGACACTCGCCGATGTGAGGTATGTGCCTGACCTAAGGAAGAGCTTGATCTCCTTAGGTACCTTAGAGGCAGCCGGGTATTCCTATACCGGTGAGGGAGGATTTATCAGGGTGAAGATAGGCGCACTAGTCATCATGAAGGGGGAGCGTACTTATACGCTTTATAGGTTGATAGACACCATGATAGCTGGTGATGCAGCCATTACCGCGATGTCTGATGAGGATACCTCTGCGCTGTGGCATACTAGGCTTGGCCACATGAGTGAGAGAGGTCTCGTAGAGCTGCATAGGAGAGGACTCCTGAAGGGAGTCAAAACATGCAGACTTGACTTGCGTGAGACCTGCGTTTTAGGAAAGCAGCACAAGGTCAAGTTTATGACATCAAGTCGGCGCAGTAAGGATGTACTTGAGTATATACACTCGGATGTATGGGGGCCAGCCCCGGTGCCGTCACTTGGAGGTGCAAGTTATTTCGTGACATTCATCGACGATTACTCCAGGAAGGTTTGGATCTACTTCCTCAAACAAAAATCCGAAGTGTTCGAGAAGTTCAAGATCTGGAAGACCCAGGTGGAGAACCAGACAGGGAAGAGGGTGAAGTATCTGAGATCCGACAACGGTGGCGAATACACATCGTCGGAGTTTCAGGGGTATTGTGATCAGGAGGGTATCACTAAGCACTTCACCATCCCCAGCACGCCACAGCAGAACGGCGTTGTCGAAAGGATGAATAGGATGCTTCTAGAGAGGGCCAGGTGCATGCATCTATACGCAGACCTGCCCAAGCCCTTCTGGGCTGAGGCGGTGAGCAATGCACGGTATCTAGTGAATCTATCCCCATTGTTGTAACAAGATTTAAAGTGCCCACAGGAAGTATGGTCAGGTACGCTAGTCACGTATTCTGACATCTATATCTTCGGTTGTCCTGTATACACCCTGATGTCGGACACAGAGCGGGAGAAGCTTGATGCTAAGTCCAGGAAGTACATTTACTTGGGTCGAAAGACCGGAACTAAAGGATTCAAATTGTGGAATCCCGAGATGAAAAAGACCGAGGTGAGGCTCGATGTGGTGTTTGAAAAGGCTTCTATATTGAAGATGTCTCAGCCCCAAGCAAAGGAGGTGGAGAAGACTCCGAGTCCACCAGTGGAGGTGGATCTCGAGAGTAGTAGCTGTAACAACCCCATCCGTTCATATGGTATATTCTAGAAGGTCCGGCCGGGGCCCCACAGTATATATCACAAAACAGGCGGTGAAGGTACAGGATGATACCAGAGTAGCGCATCGCACCTATCACAAATCATTCTAGCGGAAGCCTAGACTATAACTTGAACTCCTCATGAATGTCCAAACATAAAACTCCACATTTTATAATCTATAGGAATGTCTTACAACAAGTCAAAAGCGTTGGCCTTATGGCCTTACATGGCTATCAAACAGTGGCCTAAACAAAGTGGCGCGCAGGCCGGCCACACTAAAAGAAAACACACAACAAAACAAAGAGCCTTCGAGGGCTCGCAACAGCAGCAGCAACAGCAGCAGGTACATCAACCTCTATGCGTCCCGCTCGGCTCTCCAGCACCTGTACAGGGACAATCCACCCAACGGTGGTAAACAAAAGCAACGGTCAGCATTCAGCTGACCAAATTATAACGACCCTACCCCTTCTCTCGGGGCAGCGGTATTCTTCCCTGCAGGCATAGCAAATCACAAGGATGGCAATATATCTATTATTAAAATGTGCTTTCACGCACACAAGCCATCACAACCGTTCGCCACCCGGCCCAACGGTCCGTGCACTCAGGGCACATTCTTGGTGTTCTGGCAAATCTCTTGTCCACCACCGTATTAGGGTCACAACCCAACGGTAAATCTCTTGAGCATTTACTCCATGGCGTGCAGCCGGAGTTAGTCTTCCTACACTGGGATGGCTCGTAGCCCCCCATTGTGTCATGGCGCGCAGGCCAAAGACTCTTGCTGTGCGCTCCAACAGACCGCACCTTTTGGTCTCACGTCGGACGGACATAGCGCAGGTCGGATCCTCCACCCCCCGTTGCTCAAATCGCCTTGCCTTCTCCGAGTACAGCGTACTCATGGCTATAACAAAGGCGCGGGTCGGTCTCACCAATCCTGTTCCTGGCATTCAAGCCTGGGCATATCTCGATACCCATTTCCTTAGCACAACAGTGGGTCTTTCCTGGGCCTCCCAGTACTTCCTGTGACTCTCTTCACAGGTGGACACCGCACAAGCACACATGTCAGGGGTCTTTCCTGGCTATCATGCCAGTACTTCATGTTACTCGCTTCACAGGTGGACACCCTATGACATCAAGCATCACAAAAGGGCATTTCCTGGTCACACCAGTACTTCCTGTGCCTCAATCACAGGTTGAACCCAAAAACATCACATGGTTATTTTTCCTGGGCTACCACCCCAGTACTTCCTGCTACTCTTTTTTGCAGGTATAACCCGTAGACTCCGTACACTACACGTAATCACGGAGTCTTCTCCGGTTCGTATGCTACATCACCAATCCAGACCAACCTGTCCAGATGGGCTTCACACAGCATGCCTATTCCGTACTCCATTTCCGGATCTATATGCTACAAAGGGGATTTCAAGCATCCACCCAAAGATTTCCAAAACCAGCCACCTCTTGGTGGGGGAAATCACAAAGCTATGCCAAAAAGAAGCCTTCACATGGCTAGGAAGAAGAGTCGTTACCCTTGACGACCGCTTCGGTGCCATGACCGCAAAGCTTGCTTGCAAGACTCACAAGATCGTTTCCTCCGCAACGCTGGCTTCGGAACTCTCGTCGGTAAACCGCACCACCACCATCAGCAGCCCCCTTTCCTTCTTCCTCCTCCTTTCTCTCTCTTTCTCTCTCTTAACTTGAAGAAAGCTTAAGGCCAAGAAAATGAGAATCACTTCTCTGATTTCGGCCTTTAAGAAAAAGAGTAAGAGGCTTCAGCCCTTGGATCCCAGCTGAAGGAATGGACGGCCACGATTTTGCCAAAAACACAGATTTTGACCCGACACGGCCTCGGACACGGCCGTGTGCCAGGCCGTGTGCCTCAAGCGGTGGTCAACCGACTTATCCAAACCAGTGACACCCCCATGGAACACGCCCGTGTCATGGGCCGTGTCACCAACACGCCTTCAAACACGCCCGTGTCTGTGGCCGTGTGCCTGGGCGAAAAAAATCCCAAATCATCCCGAGACTTCACACGGCTTGTGACACGCCCGTGTCCCAGGCCGTGTGCCCTGACACGGCACAAAGACACGCCCTGTCGAAATCCTTCGGCGGGATGAGTTCGTCGACCCGATTTGACACGCCCTGTGACACGCCCGTGTCACAGGCCGTGTGCAACTTCTCGACACTCGACACACACGTCTCGATACTCGACGATCGTCGAGTAAAAATCGTCGAGCACGCGACACGGCCTTGGACACGCCCGTGTCCTGGGCCGTGTGCCTCCTCTCGACACATCGTCGAGCGAAAAATCGTCGAGACAAAGCCCGATCGTCGACACAACCTCGACACGCCCTGCGACACGCCCGTGTCGCAGGCCGTGTCAGCTGACATGCCCTGGGACACGCCCGTGTCCCAGGCCGTGTTACCCAAAAATTCCTATTTCAGAAATTTGGGCTGTTACAATCCTCCCCACCAAGACAACCGATACCAAAAATGTAACAACCCCATCCGTTCATATGGTATATTCTAGAAGGTCCGGCCGGGGCCCCACAGTATATATCACAAAACAGGCGGTGAAGGTACAGGATGATACCAGAGTAGCGCATCGCACCTATCACAAATCATTCTAGCGGAAGCCTAGACTATAACTTGAACTCCTCATGAATGTCCAAACATAAAACTCCACATTTTATAATCTATAGGAATGTCTTACAACAAGTCAAAAGCGTTGGCCTTATGGCCTTACATGGCTATCAAACAGTGGCCTAAACAAAGTGGCCTGCAGGCCGGCCACACTAAAATAAAACACACAACAAAACAAAGAGCCTTCGAGGGCTCGCAACAGCAACAGCAACAGCAGCAGGTACATCAACCTCTATGCGTCCCGCTCAGTAGCAGAGCTGCAGATCGGGAAGTGGAGTATGAGGGCACTAGCAGGACCGATCATCAGGATGATTCATCCGAATCTGATGGATCTGACACTGTATAGCCCGCTCAGGAGGAGCCATATATGATTGTTAGGGGAAGGGCTAGGCGGGAGGTCAGAGTGCCTCTCAGGCTACAGGATTCTGTAGCATACGCTTTCCAGATTATCTCCTCCGACCCCAGATCCTACAAGTAAGCCATCGAGAGCAAGGAAAGCTCTCAGTAGATGGCGGCCATGGAGGAAGAGATCGAGTCCCTCCACAAGAATAGAACTTGGGAGTTGGTGTATCTCCCAAAAGGAGCTAAGGCGATTAGCTCCAAATGGGTATTCCGGAAGAAGGAGTCTACTTCCGGGAAGTACCCCTGGAGATACATGGCCAGGTTCGTCATGAAAGGCTTTGCGCAAAATAAAGGCATAGATTTCGATGAAATTTTTTCGCCTGTCGTAAAGCATTGCTCCATTAGGTTATTGCTCGCCTTAGTGGTACTCCGTGATATGGAGTTGGAGCAATTAGACGTGAAGACTGCATTTCTTCATGGAGTCCTAGATGAGGTGATCTATATATTGCAGCCTGAGGGGTTTGTGAAATTCGGCAATGAAAATAAGGTTTGCAAGCTTAAAGAATCTCTCTACGGTTTGAAGCAATCACCGAGGATATGGAACCGCAGGTTCGATGTCTTCATGTCTTCATTGGGGTTCATCAGGAGTCAGTATGACACCTGTGTGTATTTTAGATTCCTGGCGAATGGGGATATCTTAATTCTGATGTTATAGGTCGATGACATGTTAATCGCGTGCAAATCAGCCCAAGAGATCTAATTATTAAAGGAGAAGCTGTGCTTTGAGATTGAGATGACAGATCTCGGACATGCGCAGAAGATCCTTGGGATGGAGATTCATCGAGACCGAGAGCGCGGCATGCTCTGGTTATCTCAAACTGGGTATATTAAGAAGGTATTGGAGAAATTCAGTATGAGTGACTCCAAGGCTGTCTCAATCCCCTTGGGACAGTATTTTCGGTTATCGTCCATTCAGTGCCCTACCATTGAGAAGGGACGAAATGAGATGTTGAGTGTACCGTATGCGAATGCGATGGGGGTGCCTGATGTATGCGATGATCTGCACTAGACCAGACATCGCTCAAGAAGTGAGCATCGTGAGCAGGTATATGGCAAATCCAGGGCGACAGCATTGGGAAGCTGTCAAATGGATTTTTTGATATCTGAACGGGGCACCCAACGTCAGATTACTCTTCAGGAAGAGTGATATTACGGGTGTGTTAGAGGGCTATGTAGATTCCGACTACGTGGATGACCTAGATACAAGGAGATCCACGACTGTATACATTTTCCTTCTAGGTGGAGGTCCCATAAGTTGGAAGGCTACTTTGCAGGATATAGTCGCTCTGTCCATTACAGAGGCGGAGTATATCGCTGCGGTGGAGGCCGCAAAGGAAGCCATTTGGCTCAAGGGTCTCACTGCAGAGCTGCAGGTCTCTCAGGAGGCTGTGAAGCTTCATTGTGATAGTCAGAGTGCTATTTGTCTTGCGAAAGACCCGGTCTACCATGCAAAGACCAAGCACATTGACGTTCGTTATCTACTATTAATAAGGATGTTTCGTTCTCTCCATCACGTGATCCATTTCCCGGAAAACCCTCGCCGCTTACCCCTCCCTCCTGTCGCGTGCCCCAACTAGTGTCGTCGCCGCTCGACGCTTCATGCGTGCCCCGTACTCCTGCCGCGTGCCGCGAAAGCTGCACTGTTCGCTGCCCGCCTCATTATCGCGCCGCTCTGCTCCGCTATTTCCTCATCCCCTACCTCTCTTCGTCCTGGATCTTTCAACAGAACAATTCAAGGTCGTCGGTCACCCGCTCCAACCTACATCGCTTCCTGCAGTCTCTACGTCGTCTCCGCCAGTACCCTACATCACTTCCGCCGCATTCGCTGAATCCTTCATCCACGCCATCCCAACGTCGCTGTAGAGTTCCACCGCTACTAGTACCGATTTTACTCCATCTTCTCCTTCTCTGAACCTATTCATCATCTTGCACCTATATAAGCATGTTTCTACAATAGCCAAAGGATATTACACTGCTGCTAATTTTGTTACCATGGGACTTATTTACTGTCATTACATTGCTGCTGATTGCTTTACCGATTTCCCTGATTCTCAAACTTCGTTATTCCAATTTACACATGTTAATTTTATCTTACTTGCCAATCAAGTTTGTAAATATCAACATGATGAGTTATTTCTCCTACCGCTATTTTTTCGGAAGAGATTCAATGTTGTATATATCAGCTTTATTCAGATTTCAGAATTTGGTCCTCTGTATTTCTCTAAAAACATTTGTTTTGGGAATTCTATAGATCATTTTGCAGTCATGAGTTTATCTTGAATTAGTAGTGCATTCCTCCAGTTTTATTCCTCATGTTTTGCTCATCAATTAATAAAAAATAGTTAATGACTTCATGCTACAAATTCTTCGCTCCATTTTACTCATTTAGGCTTAAAAATTTAGTTGGAGACCACCGCTGCGTGAGGGATGAAAAAAGTGTGCACGATATCAGTAACTTGGATAACAACCACCTTTTGTTTATCGTCATTAGCATATACTTACATATACATTTCTTTATTTAAATCTTACATATGTTTCTTGCAACCCCGATTAACATTTTCATAGTTACACGAGTTAGACTGGCTCGCCCAAAAGTTGTTTGGAGGTAGTTGGTGACGGTAGTTCTTGCAAAAAAGGCGGTCTGATTACCGAAAGTCCATCAATTTCCGTTAGAATAGTAGAATTGAATGATCCAAATCTAAGTGCTCAATTCCACTGTATGGCCAAACAATAGAATTAGAATCCAAATTAATTGGAATTCATGCAATAATTGGATTTATAACTCCAATTCCAATTCAAATTTACTCCAAATAAACAAACCTCAATATACATATAAACTTATGTAAAACAAGAATTATCACAAATTAATAGGAAGAATAGGAGGATGAAATAGTAATGATGGTGAACAGCTGGTTTCGATGCATGTCGTCCTTCATTTACTAGCCCTATCCTCAGTAGGTTTTCAATTTTCTTACTGCTTCTTATTTTTTATTTCACTCTTCTCTCCATTTTCGTTTTCATTTATGTTTTTTGTGTTATCCTCCAGCTGTATTCACTACTGTCCGCCTAAATCCTGAGTGAAGAACTCCAACAACAGCCTTCTCTACTTGCTCACATTCATTCCGTCACCAGATCGTTGTTGAGTTTTTGATTTCATTGCTGCTTACGTTTTTGGATTTTCCTGAACTTACTCTGCTTTCAGTTTTCACTCTGCTCATATCACACTTTCACTGTTTCAATTTACTTCTTTTATTGCCTACCTTATTTGTAATTTTCATTCATGTTATCATAAGAATTAATTAATCGAATGAGTTGATTCTCACCGCATTTTTAAAAACAATTAATGTTTTCTCTTATAGTTTAATGCCTAAGTATATCAGTAAGGCCTAAGTATATCATTTCTTCTCTTATGATAACCTGATATGTTTTTTATTTACTTCTTTGCTTGGCTAGCTTAGTTGTAAATTCCATTCAGGTTCTTTACGTGCCTAAGTATATCATGCTTGATGCTTTTATAAAGCTTGCAGTTTGCACT
Organism: Platanthera guangdongensis; assembly: GCA_039583875.1. Lineage (NCBI taxonomy): Eukaryota > Viridiplantae > Streptophyta > Magnoliopsida > Asparagales > Orchidaceae > Platanthera > Platanthera guangdongensis. The sequence goes on from CM077149.1 coordinate 10,018,517, forward strand.
GCAGCAAACGGCAGTACATTTTGCACTGCAGCAAACGGCTGTGCAGTTTACACTGCATCAAACAGCAGTGTTGTTTGCACTGTAGCAACCTGCATTGTAATGCAAACTTCAGTGCAGCAAACAACAGCAAATTGCGATGTTGTGCAAACTGCACTGCAGTGCAAACTGTAGTAAACTGCAGCAAACTGCAGTGCAGTTTTCAATGCAGCAAACTTCAGTGTTGTTTGCACTGCAGTAAAGTAAACTTGGAAATAATCCCCTAATCTATGCACTTCTCATTCTTATGCACTTTTCCTTCTTATGCAATATTTGGAAATAATCTTTGCACTTTTCATTCTTATGTAAAAGTTGGAAATAATCTGGGTACGGGTCTAATCAGGTGCTTTACGTGGAAAACACTCCATGTAACTCACCAGCTCGGCCCATTTAGTGGAACTCATATGAAAAAATACCAATTACTTGCATATGTGTCGCGACGAGGCGGGTGGCGCTTGCAAAATTACTGTTTTCTTCTACTACTAAATATGTAGCATCAATACAACCAACTGATTGCGCGAATGAACACTACAAAGAGCAACTTTTGAATTGTTGACCGACAACAAATCCCCAAAGTTCACACAGTAGAACTGAATCTCAGAGCTCCAAAACCCATCCATGACTGACGGCTTTTATCTTGCTGCTTGGCTGAAACAGAACCACTTGCTCCTTCACTGATCCTCATTTAATAACGCAACTTTCCATTAATCCTGAAAGTTTGGGAAATATTAAGGCCATCGCCCTACTGACCCTGTGTATTGTGTAGTAATTGCTTGAGGTTAGACTAATTGAACTTTAGAGGAGAAACTACTGCATCTACTGACCTCTCCTGTCTCTTCTCCAGGAATTGGTGGAGCGCTGCCTTCCTATCTATGGGGAGATCTGTTCTCATCATTTGCGTTATGTTATGTATTGAAAAGTTCGAGAAATACCCACGAGTTTTTGATGAAATTTAGAATATTGAAGAGAATTTGATTGAAGATTGATGGAGTGGGTTCAGGGATGAAGTTTCAACCAACAATTACTTAATTTCTAGACCTTTGCATCCTCAAAAGAAGCGATTTCTCATCGTCCTGCTCTTGCTGTACGCACTCTACAATGATAATATCTACTGTATCTCAAACCAAAAATTGCTGTTGTTAGAGTTGATTTGATCAAAAATATACACTTTCTTTCAACGTACATGAACCTATGGTTGGACCTGATAAGTCATAATAGATCAGCTGATCAGTTCACTACTGCAAATTAACTTTCTCTTGGAAATGAACACTACTGAACTGCGACATGAAAACAGCCATCCACACTGAACTAATACACCCCCATGTGACTTCATTATGCGTAGATCAGCACTCAATAAGCAGCCTGTGCAAACTACTTATTCAGCACACGTACAATGTATGCCCACAGTAACATGTGTTGCACGTGGTGTTCTCCACCGATACATGTTCACAAACGTGTCATCATCAGCCACTCGGTGTATGCAAAAGCGTGACACCAAAGATTCATCATCTTTGGCAGTTGGGTCCCTCGCTATTAGGCAATTGTACTTCGATCGAACAAATTTTCCGCTGTCCATCTCACACTCTTCATCAACCATGACGCGCAACAAGGACCTCCTGTCGACAAGCACCGCACTCGAGTACAGCAGTAATGTCCCACCAGAGATGCAGGACATCATTAGTTATAATCCCCACAGTCCATTAAACACATAAACGCAATGTCACAGTGCAAGTAATGTACACATTTGCACTCAAATTTCTATATTTGTATATACCACAGTCTCAACAGTGAAAAAAACATATGCGCAGTATTACTGCAAAAATACACTTACAATACTTCATTTACATTTACTATAAACATTATGTTTATGTTTATACTAACGACTCATTCGATGAATTTTCAAAGTAATGTGCTCTTACGTTACTTACTAGATATATATCAATTCAGGTTTTACTAAATTCTCTCCTCTGCACCAATATGGACATAGCAGAAGCACATCGTAATGCTCAACGAGCTGCTAATCGACAACGTTCATGAACTAGGAGATCCAGGATGACAGAAGAGCAACGCGAACAAGAACGCACTTCTAATCGAGCCCGTCACAGATCGCGGTGGTTGCAATTGACTGCAGTACAACAAGAACATCAACGAGCCATTTGGCGTGCTGCTGCTCAAAATCGTGCTCAACGACACCATCTCTCTGAAACGCATAATGCTGAACTGCCACATAAAAATAGCCATGAACACTCAACTGCTACACCCCATGTGACTTCAGTACGCCTACATCAGCACCCAACAAACACCCTGTGCAAACTACTGCTTCACCACACCTACAATGCATAACCACAGTAACATATGCTCCACGTGGTGTTGTCCACCGATACATGTTAACAAACGTGTCGTCATCATCCACTCAGTCTATGCAAATGCTTCAAGCTGGAGAATCATCATCTTCCCACAGATCTGTTATACTGTTATCTGAGAATAACCTCCCGCAAAACTCTTCACAGCCACCAACTATACCTCAAATCTTGGTACATCAACCACAGCAACATTTACTACAACGTATGTAATTTGTAACTATAATACAATGTAAATACTTTTTCCATCTCATCTATTTATTCTGTTAACACATTCGTCATATTTCATCTACATAGAAACTGTCGCATCCCATGCGCATCAAATGAATAATGAAAGTGATTCCACCTATGATGATATTAGTACTGCTACAAATCATTGTCCTAGAAGCCATAATAGTGCCCGCATTTCGAATCTACCTCAACATATTGCTTACTTACAACTGCGACTTCCAGAAGTCTATATTACTGTCGTGCTAAGTTGTTTGGTGGTGAAAGAACAACAATGTGTTGCAATAATGGGAGAGTCCGCATACCAACTCCACCGTTCCCAAATGAGCTCTATAATTTATTCGTCAGTGATTCTGTATAGAGCCGTCATTTCAGAAGATATAGTCGTTCATACAATCATGTATTCTCTTTCACGTCTATGAGTGTTAAATTAGACACAACTTTGGCTGCTGATCAGCACGCTGTCTACACTTTCCGAGCGCACGGAGCAATATATCATCAAATTGGCTCTCTTCTTCCTGCTACAAATACAAGACCTAGATATTTACAACTATACATATATGATACATAGCATGAAATAGATTATCGTTTACAAGAGAACTCAGAATTAGATCGTTCATTACTGCAAAGGATCAAATTAATTTTGGATACATATAATCCATTTATATTGATGTTTCGACGATTATCTGAGCGCCAAGACATTATCAACTGCAAATTAGTTACTAAAGAAAGACCAGCACATGAACAATAATATATACTACCAACCGCCTCACAAGTTGCTGCTATAATTGTTGGAGCTGAAGACTATCTTGATTCAAATGAACGCAATATAATTGTTGAGACAACTGAACGCCAAATAATTATCGTGCAAGAATATACTGGTTTCTACAATCATCTTCAATACCCGCTACTTCTACCATACGAGACATATGGTTGGATAGCTGAATATAAAGGATTAAACAATTTACGTGTTAGCTACTGCGACTACTACTCTTACGTACTCCAGGTATACAATCTAATTTTTAATCACTATGATACGTACATTTCTACATCAAATATATTTATGTTCAAACTTATATCACTATAGGACCGTAGTCCACCATTATCATTACCATTACACGGATGTCGACTACTACAACAATATGTTGTTCACAACTACATTAAAATAGAAATTCAAAAATTACATTGGATTAAAAGAAATCAAACTTCTCTTCGTGCTAAACTGTATTATGGGTTACAAGATTGCCTCAATGCTGGAGAAAGTAGTGCAGGTATTACACACTTTTCATTGCAATACAAATTAACATTACTCTCTATATTCAGCGTTATACTGACGTATAATATGTTATTGTGCTTCAGCAAATATTGTTCATCGCGTGATCTTACCATCATCCTTTGTTGGAAGCCCGCGTGACATGTACCAACGTTATCAAGATGCAATGGCTGTTGTTCAACATTATGGTAGACCAGATATATTCTTAACAATGACATGCAATTCATCATGGCCAGAAATTACATATTTGCTCTACTCTACACAAACCCCTGAAGATCGTCCTGATATAGTTGCTCGAATATTCAATGCTAAATACACAAAATTAAAGCATGATCTTTTTTATAGACATATTTTGGGAAAGACAATTAGTCATGTGCATGTAATTGAGTTCCAAAAAAGAGGATTGCCCCATATTCATATGATGATTATTTTTGATGCACGCGATAAAATGAATACTCTAGATGACTCGATCATATTGCTCGCGCTGAGCTGCCTCATGTTGAAGATGAGCCCGAACTGTACAATGCCGTTGTACGTCATATGATTCATGGTCCATGTGCACATGTAAATCCTCACGCACCATGCATGAAGCATGGTAGCTGAAAAAAAGGTTACCCAAAAAAATTTGCTGAACATACAATGCAAGGAGCTGACTCATACCCAATTTATCGCCGAAGAAACAATGGACGATCATTTAGTTTGTGACGTGCTGCAGATTTTAATATTAACAATCAATGGGTTGTGTCATATAATCCGTATCTGTTATTAAAATATGACTGTCATATAAACGTTGAAATTTGTAGTAGTATTAAGAGTATTAAATACTTATACAAATACATCCATAAAGGTCCTGACTGTGTTGAATTCCAAATCCACGATATTGCGGATCAAAATGAGATATCTCAATATATAAACGGTCGGTGGATATGTCCACAGGAAGCATTCTTGAAAATATTCAAATTCAATATGTATCAAACATACCCTTTGGTAATTCGTTTACAAATACATCTGCCAAACAAACATCAAGTTTAGTTCCATAGTACTGATATACTCAATAACATTCTTGCAAATGAGTGCAACTCCCGTACAATGTTGACTGAATTTCTCAGTATTAATGACAATAATCAAGAGCAGCACGGGTATTTTTATACTGAATTTCCAAAACACTACACATGGAATTCGAGTTTAAGAACTTGGCATAAACGAAGGCGCCGTCAAAAGGTCATTGCTCAAATGTACTCAGTACATCCTTCAGAAGGAGAAAGATTTTACTTACGCATGCTTTTAAATCATATTCGAGCACCAAGACCTTTTGAACATTTGATGATAGTTAGTGTTGTTACCCATCAGACATTTAAGTCAACAACTGAACATTATGGTCTATTAGAACGAGACAACAGTCTACATAACTGTATGTGCGATGCTAGAGAATTTCAGATGCCCGCGGCACTGCGTACTTTATTTACAACAATTTTGTTATTTTGCAATCCTATAGATGTTATAGAGCTCTGGAATGCCAATTATGCAGCAATGATAGAAGATTACGTTACATCGTCATCTGCCAATGATGTATATATCCTCAACAAGCTCCTCCGTGAAATAGACAACATTCTTCAGCAACACAGCAAATCCATTACACAATTTGATATCCCTAAAATGTCTTCGACCTTCCAAAATATTACAGACTCCTCCATCTTAATTGCGGATGAACTGTCAATGTCTGTTTCAAATATAGATCTTATTTCTATTTTACCATTAAATGAACATCAAGCATATATCTTCCATATTATTACTGAATGTGTTCGACAAGGCACCAATGGTATTTTCTTCATTGACGGACTTGCTGGCACTGGAAAAAACTTTTTATATAAAGCCATTCCTGCCCACCTACGCCAAGATGGTCATATTGTACTTTCCACTGCATCATCATGAATTGCTGCAACTCTTCTTCCGGGAGGAAATACAGCACATCTGAGATTCAAGATTCCAATTCCTATTGAAGTAGGGTCATACTGCAAATTTGGCAAAACATCAGATATGCAACAACTCTTACAACACTGTTCCGCTATTCTATGGGATGAAGCACCTATGTCGCACAAATATATTTTCGAAGCTGTTGACCGATCATTACGAGATGTTCTGAACATAGACCTACCTTTTGGTGATAAAGTTGTAATCATGGGATGCGATTTTCGTCAGATTCCACCAGTTGTGATTAATGGAACAGTGTCACAAATTATTAATGCTAGTATTGTTACATCGCCATTGTGGTTAACTGTCAAGCTACTATCACTGATTCAAAATATGCGCTCACTCAATGAACAGCATTTCCCAGAGTTTCTTCTTCGCATTGGAAATGGTATTGAATCCACATATGCTGATGATATGTACACATTCCTGAATCAATTATTATTCCCTGGGATGGAGAACATTCAATCAGTATACTTATCAACATCATATTCTCTAATATTACATGTAATATTAGTAACTATGATTACTAGGAGAATAGGGCGCTACTGAGTCCGTTAAATGAAGATGTTGCTCATTTAAATGATAAATATCTGAATGTTTTCCCTGGTGAGGAGATAACATACTACTCTTTTGATTTCATTGATGATGACAAATACAATTTATACCCGCAAGAATTTCTAAATAGCATCTCAGCGAGTAATCTTCCGCCCCACAAACTATCTTTAAAGAGAGGTGCCCCTATTATGCTTCTGCAAAATTTAAATCTGCGTATTAGTCTTTGCAACGGTTCAGGACTCATATGCTGACAATTTTCATGAAATGTTATTGAAGCCGAAATTCTTATGGGTCAACATAAAGGCAAGTCGGTGTTCCTGTCGCGCATACCTCTAAAAAATACTGGAGATCAACATATGCCTTTTGAACTCTCTAGAAAATAATTTCCAGTTCGATTAAGCTTTGCACTGACCATAAACAAATCTCAAGGACAAACAATCCATCATGTTGGCCTTTATCTACTCTCTCCTGTTTTCACTCACGGTCAACTCTACGTTGCTCTATCTAGAGAAATTACAGCTGCAAACACAAAGATATTAGTCAAAGATAGTGTTGTACCTGGACATGCTGACACGTACACAAAAAATATTGTCTACAAAGAGATACTATCAAAAGTGAACATACAGGTGCATTCTATTTTTTATATTTATTTTCAAATTTCACATACAGTGATATGATATTATCATGTTTAATTATTGCTTACTTTTATATTACCTGCCCAGCCCGCTCATCCGTAATCGTCTGTATCTACATCAAGAAAAATTTATTTTTCTCCTCTTCCAGGTACATTTGAAAAGCACAGACTACATAATATCTTCATCTATGCATTTCTTCTGTACTACAATTATTGCTAACATTCTCAGAATAAAAAATCTTTTTCATATGAAAAATGTCTCATGTTACTTACTACATGTGAAATTACGTACTATTTTATTGACTATGAAACATCCACCTATGCTCAATTTATTTTTTAAAAGAAACCTTATATTGTTTTATTATAGGCCTCTCGGGATTTAAAACTCTTACCTTCAATACTCTGTGAATCCTACCACAAATAAAGATTTTTTTATATGATTGTTCTACCAAATTCTCAACACTCACTATTTTAAATATTTGTTCTATTTGTATTGCAATATACATTATCGCACTAAAATAGCACAGTATATGTTTACTCACAAGACAATAATCATAAATTACAGATTAAAAAGTTCAACAATTAAACATACCAAAGGCACTAGGACTCTCAATGTCGAGATCAACTATGAACTTTGTGTTCTTTTGTAATATGACTAAGAGAAAACATGTCAACACTATTTCGTCCGAGAAACATCACATTTGACAACTGTTATGCACAACAAAATGAATACTCCTGCTTAAATAATCATCAGCTAAAAAAACATTAACAAAATTAAATCAACATATTCGACAATTAATATGACAAAGGCATACAAAAAAACTACTACAATGCAATTCAAAAAAAAAGACTTCAAATCTCCAATAAAACTGATTAACAATATTGTTTTGAAGAACGTAATGTTTGAGTCATTGACTTATTTAGGCCTTGCAGAAATGTGCAAACTACATTTTAAAAAGAAATGAATTTCCTCTACGTAATTTAAAATACATTTCTACGTAACCTCGCAAGAGACAATTACTACCTCTCCATCTTTTGAGATTACAAATTCATCACATTTAAGTTTGCATTTCATAGCATAAATGCACAATAATACCCTTGACGTCTCCACTCCAACCGTATTTTCAAGCATGCTATGAAATATAAGCACGCATATTCTTTTTTTCAAACAATAGAGGGTTTCATGCTTATGTGATGAAGTAGCTGTATTCAAATACCAATCACTGCCAACCAACATTATATCGAATTTCGGTAATATATCATTTTTATTTTTCCTCTTATCCAATTCCTGAATTTGACGACATGTTAAAAATATTTTACCGTGTGACATTTTTATTGGTTATAAATAAAAACATTTATTTTTATGTTTACTGAATATAATTATATGTTCTAATAGTATAAAATAATAACATAAAAAGTAAAGAAATAATGAGTCACCTTAATGATATTTCTTCTACAAGAAAATGCGCTGAAGATTCTAATTTAGTATGCATCGTGCTCTTACCTGACATATTATCAAACAAACAGTTCTTACGTTCATGTAATTGTCATGGGATAACCATAAGTGTAACTCTAACGACAGCAACGCTCAATATGTTTGATGAAATCAAAATAAATACTTATGCTCAATATTAGTCGAACCTCAAATGAGCATTTACATTTGTGCTACTGTATAATCCACTACTACATTATTCTCCACCACAGTTCAAAATATCGTTCTTTTTAGCTTTTTTTTCAATAACAACTGTTTCTGTAAACTTTGAAATGAATTTTCTGTTTAAAATGATTACTTATTTCCATCTCAGACTGTCTTTTGTCATCTGATACAGTACATACCTACATATTCGCGATGTCTGATTACGTCTCCTTAGCAAACGTGATGCATGAGAATAAGCTGCCAGCTACATTCGAGGTTGTTGACTCCTACAGCAATGTGCCCCAGATATGCGAGATTACTATTACTTCGCTGTATTACTCAGCAACCTTAATCATGGTACAACCACTGAGTTCTTAAGATCGCTCTTTCAAGCTCTCCAGGCTTTCTGCATGCAAGCGTAAGCATTCTTACTTCAAATTGCAACATAAATTATTGCAACCGCTTTGTTTTATAGTTAAAACATATTGAACATTTATTAATGCAGGTCCACGTCGACACATCAGACAACCCGATTGGAACAAGAGAACTGATCTTTGCAGATGAAGTGTCGATGCAAGCTGCCGCAAATGTGATAGACGGCCAAATAATTGACGGGAGAACAATGTCTACCGAGGAGCTACGACTTTTTGATATTAAACCAGAATACTATCAACAATGTATGAATTAAAGTTCAGTACGAAAGAAATTACATATAAATATACTGTAGAAAATTTGCCCACTTGCACTTCTGCTAAATATGTACCTAACATGTACCAATGTTGACATGTTATATTAATGTACCTTCTACTACTTTGTCATTTAACCACTGTGTACTATCATCTGTTCAGTTATGTATTACATTTACTTATGACGATCTTCGTTAACACTTGCATTTTGCTACTGTATAATCCACTACTCCATTGTTTTATACAAAACTCCTGACATTGCAAAACTGCACATATCACTGATTTATTTCTATTGCTCACTGCGTGTGCTCATACTAAATATTCTTTGTCAAATAATATTTCTCCAATAATATTAAGTACAACAAGTATACATAAAAAATAAAACAGGCATCAGGTCACGATTTACTTCAAAATATTTTCACGCCATGTCCTACAAATTACAAAAACATCTTCAAAAATGTTGACCTCATTACACAAAATAACCTTATTACAAATTACGTACACATATCAGAAAGTCGTCAACGTATACGAAATCATAACTCAGCCAGCATACGAAAAAATAATATAATTCCACTACAGTATACTGCACTAAAGATGATAAGATGAAAGAAACAAAATCTCCATGAACAATAAAAAATTCCACTGCGCCACTTTCTAAACACCCACTCAACTTTTCAACACGACAATAGTTCAACATCAGTGTGTACAACAATAACAACAGGCGCAATAAAATAACAAACTCATATTTCGGTTTCCTGAGTTATTACAATTACAAAGTTAATGCGTCTTACTTGCTTTTCCACCAAATAATGCCAACTCTGCCTCAAAAGCAAGCAATGACGACGACGTCGTTGATGACATTGTTATGTCATACATTATGTCATATATTCAATGTAATTGATCAAGATTTTTGTGTCAAATGTTTGCAAAACATGTAATCAAAGCATAGATTCTAATAGCTCATGTTGAAGTAAACTTGGTGTTCGTACCACGAATCTCATTGATTACTCCCGCAGATAAAAAAAACCATTCCAATTAACACGTAAGCAATTTCCATTACGATTAACCTTCGGACTTACGATAAATAAATATAAAGAACAAACATTTGAACATTTCAGAATATACCTACCAAACAATGTATTCAGTCTTGCTCAACTATATGTATCTATCACGAGTCACATCCCGATAAAAACCAACTGTCTTTGTGCAAAAAGGCAAAATAAATAGTCATGCAGGTATCTATATAGTAAATATTTTTTACAAAGACATCTTCAAACAACTATAACATCAACATAAAATATCACGCTAACGTATGCATGCAATACACAATAAATTTGTTGTTAAAAAATTTGTGGTACAAGTTATACGCTGGGGTTTGTTATACTCAAATTACATGTACAATATAATGACTAATATAAACATATTAGTTCATCTGCACACATGGGTAATAAAACGAGCATGCTAATCTCAACAATCTAAAAAACAAACAAAATTTAAAACAACTACGTTACCACAACATCTAACTACTACAAATAAATGTAGGTCATATCGACTGCCGTAAGTACACACTTTTATAGAATCAAATCAACAATCAGCCGCACTTAAAACATATCCATAATGTGTGTTAAAACTTAAACAACAAAAGCATGTTGAAGATAATGAAATCTTTTAGGACGATATCCCTAAGATCTCTGATTACAATATTTCCTTTCAACAGCATCTATATACATCTACATTCACTCAAGAATATTATGTTTTATCTCTTAAACTCTACTGCACTCCCTCACATTTCGATCGGCATGTAATAATCAACTCCAAATTTCTAAAATAACACATGAACTTTCTATACATTTGTGTATAATGTGATTTTATTACATAACGTAAAACTACTATGATAATAGTACTTATATGTTATAAAATACTCCCTGATTTGTCCTACATCGATTATTTCTTTATAAATGTCAACAATGTGAAGATGTCAAATGAGCAGTCATCATATCAGCGACTACAATTACATAATCATTCCACAACTCAACACAGTAAATGATTGATAGTTTGCATATCTACTTTTGTATTTTCATAATAATTTGAAAAGTAAACTGTGGCATCTACCGCAGCTACCTCTGTAACCAACAACACTACAGATCACTCTGACTACAATTACTATGATGATATTTGCAAGCCGGACGCAACCAGGTGGTCAGATGGTCCACAAACTGAGATTCCGGGGTTTAGATTACGTATCCCAGCTATGCCACCAGGTCTGACAGCACAGGAAGAGTGGAACTACGTATTCACAATGATTAGCAGGTAATACCTATCACATAATATGCAGTACATAAAAAATACTACTAACATAACTCAATCAATAGTTGTTAATAACTAAAATAAATTTACATCTTTCATGAATGCAGAATCTCCCAAGACCGCTGAATAAGACATATCATCAAACAATGGTTTTACTTCTAATAACTTCCAACTACACTTGCACCTATGCTTAGACGGTCCTTAATTACATGAGATGTACAACAATAATTGCGTGTTTAAATATTTTGATCTCCAATGACAATGATCTTCCTCTATTATTTACATATATATGACACCGTCTTTAATAATCATTTTGCGATATATTTTTGATATGTGCAAGCTCCTACCCTCATCTATGTGTTGTATGTTGTACCGAACATAAACTAATAATAGTATAAACATTGTCATAATCTTCAAATGTATACCCGTGATATTTGTACAATTTCTACAAAGAAAAGCTATATAAATTCCATAAAAACATCATTGCACGGTCTCAAACCGTCCTCAATGCTCTCGGACAGCAAAGGCACCAAACACAGGCGAGTGCCACTCAAAGGCGATGAAAGCCTGTGTAAAGGTGGGCGAAGTCCGCATGAATGCATCCGAAGGCCGCCTGAGAGCATCGAGCACGGGCGTAGCCCGTGCGAATATATATATATATATATATATATATATATATATATATATATATATATATATATATATATATATATATATATATATATATATATATATATATATATATATATATATATATATATATATATATATATATATATATATATATATATATAGTTTTTTTAAGAAGAGAGAGCCCTCAACGAGGAACCAGCGAAATCCGTTGTTTGAATGAATGATCCCACGGGGATGACACAGTGACGTGGCAGGAGATCGAACGTAGAACCGAATGCGGTCGACCGGTGCCTGCTTATGTATAAACTTCAAGAAAGTTTATTGATGCCCCTAACCAGCTAACCCAGGCCTATGTAATTTCTTTTATTCTGGATCTTCTGCCTATGTAATCTCTTTTTCTATACAAATATAGGTGTGTGTCTATATATATATACTCGGCGGCAACAGGCGGGCTTCGCCCGCCTGCGCAAGGGCTTCGCCCGTGCTTTATGATTCGGCCGAAGATCACCCAAATCTGCCACCGCCGCACCAAAGTGCTTCGGGGGCCGCGAGTGGCGGGTGCGACGCCAAGCTGGTGGATTGCGTCGAAGCGGGCGACTATGCGGCCGAAGGCCGCCCGGAGCATCGACCGCGAGCGAAGCCCATGCGCAGGCGGGCGAAGCCCACCTATTGCAGCCGAAGGCCGCCCGAGAGCATCGAGCACGAGCGTAGCACGTGCAAAGATGCTCGTATATATATATGTATATATATATATAACAGCAGATAGATATATTCTAACCTAACTTAATCGATCTATCGGGAAATCGCGAAGGAGGGCGGCATCGGGCGAAAGGGAGAAGACGAGCGACGGCTTCGGGACGGGATCGAGCGGTGGAGGCGGGCTGCTTCTTCTCCGACGACAACAACTATCCCAAGCGTGCTTCTTCTCCGGCAACAGCGGCGGTAAGTCCGGTCTTGGGCTTCCCCTCCAGCGGCGTTCGACATCAAGATTGGCGGCGACAAGATCGGCAAAGGCTTCGACTCTCTCCTCCGGCGACATCCAGGCTGCGGCGGTCTCACGCCAGCAGCATCCAGGAGCGAGGAAGAGGGCAGCGGCGCCGATTGGCCCTTTGGGCGATTTCTCCGACGACAGCTCCGACGGCAGCAGTGTCCGAGGGAGAAAAGGGGGCTGCAGCGGCGGCTCTGATTGGCCATTTCTTGCGGCCGACAGAGGGGAGTTTTCTTCCCTCTCCTGTTGTTGTTCTTTATTTTCCCCTATTATAGGTTAGTGTCAATCCGTTGAGGATTGTTGAGTGTCTGTGTTGTAATCGAATATTATTTTTGATTAGTGGATCCGGCGTGCTCTCCCCGTGGATGTAGCAGCTTAACTCCGAACCACGTAAATCTCTTATGTTTGTGGTGTTTTGGAATCTCGTACTTTTGTTTGTTTGGTGCGCGCCATTATTGGCTCAAAATTCGCTTTTGTTGCTATTATCCGCGATGAGTTTCGTACTCGCGGGCCGGTACCAATTGCACAACAAATCCCATGCATGTCACATGGAGATAACTCGTCAGTATCTTAGATACATATATGTTATTGCAGTTAGACAAATTAGGTAAAACAGGAACCAGAAAAGCAATTAAGTAACAAAAAATTGTAAAGAATGAAAAAATTAAGCTGCAAATATTCTTGCCAGGGACTGCAGAGCAATCCTTTGCTCAAAGTAATATATGTCGTCAATCAATTGACGATGAATATACCCCTAAGATCACAACAATTGGACACGTAACTCTATCATTGAGAAAGTGTATAGAGCTCTAGCGCAACTATAAGATCAACTCATTCGTCCAAGAGAAATTACAATCCTCTAAGACATCTCAAGTACAAAGCAAGAATATTTAGTGCTAGAAAATGCATCAACATGTGATGATAGAACATGCATCAACATGCTTAATGAAATGAAAACTATAAATTTGCGTCCATTCGACAATGTCTAAACCCCTCTCCTAATAAGTTAGCCTAAAATAAAAAATTACACGTTTTTATATTTATCATTCTATTGTTGATGTTCCCATACCTAAGCTTAGGGTTGATATCGAGTCGAGTTCCAACGATTTTGGCTCGGCTCGAAATCGAAATTTTCGACTCGAACTCGGCTCGAAATCGACTCGAAATCGAAATTGATTTCGAGTCGACTCGACTCGACCCGAAATGACTCGATTTCGAGTCGGCTCGAAATCGAATCGAGTCGGCTCGAAATCAAATCGAGTCGGCTCGAAATCGAATCGGATCGGCTCGAAATCGAATCAAGTCGACTCGAAATTGAGCAATTTTTCGTTTTATTCATACTTTGCTCAAAATTAAATTGCGCAACTTATAAATTTAGCAAATGAAACTCTTAAAGCCTTCATTTTTTTATTTAGCTTTAAATTTTACTATTTTTAATCTTAAAATAAGAATATATTAATAAATACATAATTTTTTTAATTAATTCGAGTTGATTCGAATCATATTTCGAGCAATTCAGGGCTGGCTCGAAATCGACTCGAAATCAGATTCGAGTCAAATTGAATCGACTCAAATTGAGTCGAATCAATTTTAACCGATTCCGATTCGGCTCAATTTTCGAACGATTTTCGAGCGACTTTCGAGTTTCGAATAATATGCTCAGCCCTACCTAAGCTATCAAACATCATGCTTACAATAAGTAGGCTCATTCATTAGTTAAAGAAACATGTCATGTGGGGAAATATATTTTTGGATGAGTATAAATGTTATGTCAATGATGGGGCTTTTCATAGAGGTGATGTTTAACATAGATGGCCGACTTGGTTTCTGTGTCTCACATCCGAAGAAAAGGAAAGGACAGTAGTTCGTGAATTCTAGGGTTCTGCTGCTCTTCCTTGCGCTCCATTCCACATGTCTCCGTTGAAGAAGAAGAAGACAATCGTCTCCATCCCGCTCGTGATCAAAAGACTCCGGCGATCAAAGATCTACATCGAATACGAAGAGCCGACCGCTTGAAAGCAAACGAAGATCTCAAGCACCGGTCGTGGATCGTTGTACGGAGAAGCCTACAAGGGGGAGAACTTCATTTTTAAATATTTACATCTCTTATTTTTGTAATCTTTTTGTCTATTCTAAATCTTGTGGAGAGGAAAATCGACCGGTAAGGGTCGTCGGAATTCAAGTAGGACTCCGTAGGAAATCATCCTGGAGATAAGGATTTCTAGATCGGAAGGATCTAGCGGGGCTCTAAGACCCTTCCTTATGTGGAGGTGAAGAGCCGTCTCGAAGACTTTTTCCTATAGGGAAAAGGAGAAAGCCAACCGGTCCGTGGAGCGTATCGGTATAGAAGCCAAAAGATCGTTTCCACTCATCGCCTTAGATCTCTGGCGTCATAGAGATCATCCTTTTTGTACTCATTTAGATCTATTGTGTTTTTGAATTCTTGCAATAAAATCCTTTATCTCTGTGTTGATTATTTCTGGATGTGTGGTGTGATAGCTTAGAAAGTTTGTGTGTTTGTAGTAGTTGATCACGGATCTGTATAGGAAAATGAGTTCATACACTTACCATCGCGAAGCGAATCCGAGCCCCGAAACCCCAATGGTGGCGAGATCTCCTTCGACCGAATCTCCTTCTTCCTGCTCGAGCCGCTTAGCCCAAAATCTCCAAAGGAATGAAGTGAAAACGACACTTCTATGGCTTTAAACCGATCTACCGCAGTGCGGTAACTAGTTACAGCCGCGCGGTACCCCAATCAACGGCTCAATTCGTGCACCATCGCCCCGGTACTCCAATAATCGGTTGACACGTATCCATATCATTATAGTGTACTATTGTCGCGTGAAAGGTTACTACTGTCAAGCGATATCTAGTGTCGGTTACGACACGACCGCTACCACTACTGTTGCGTGATATCCTCCATCGCAGCATGGTAATAACCTGAGAGCTTCGCCAAAAACATTAACCTAACCTCCAGTGGTATCACTACCGCTAGGCGGTTGCTTCCCGAAAGTTGTGCCACCCTTCTCACGGTACTACCGCTGGTGATAAAACCCTACCGCCGCACGGTGGACCCAGCGTCATATACATACAGCGCTCTCGATGCCCTGATGCTACCACTGCGCGGTATCTCTACCTCCAAGCGGTACCTCAAAGAGGGCATACAGGCTAGAACTGCTTTCTCTATTGCTGGTGTTTACCCTACCGTCGGGCGCTATCTCACAGTAACCGTTTCCTGCTTCAGGAATCTTGGGGTGTTACACAGGATGTATAGAAACTGCTAAGTACATTCGTCAAGTGTACTCGATGAATCGTCGGAATCACTCGACGAATTATCGAGTGCATTAAGTATGTTACACGACTCATCTCAACAAATACATGAAACCACTCGACGAACATTTTGACTTATTTCACAATTCCACTCGACTCAATCGACAAACTCGTCGAGTATACTCGATGAATTAACATGTCTTCTCGACGATTTTACGAGTCCTTTCGATGAATCATCCCGACGGAATTCACAAGTCCACTCGACTTCATTCGACAAATTCGTCGAGCCCACTCAATGAATTCATAAGTCCTTTTGACAAATCATCTTGACAGATTTCATAAGTCCACTTGATTTCTCTCTACGAATTCGTCGAGTCTTGTCAAGTTAACTCGACAAATTCGTCGAGTCCACTTGACAATTTCTCAATTCATCTCAACAAATTCACTCCAGGCCTGTTCTAACTGTCGTCTCAAGTCACTGTAATGACCAACAGCACGCATGAGGGGTCTAGCTCGAAATGGGATGTTACAAGAGCTCGCTCTATTGAATTCCACTTACGAGCCAACTTCAAGCCACCTTCAACCAATCTTCAAGTCTCTTTCGAGTCTTCTTTGATCCACTGGCAGGCAATCACCTCGCCACGACAATTTGCCTAAGTACATGGACAAACGACAAAAAGTAAATTCCTACAACAACAAGCGTGCGTTCGTCCGCATCGCAAAAGCCAAAAACCTCACGCAGGGCAGTCTGCTACCCGTCATGAGCCTAATGCTCTCTATCATCTCCAAAGTGTAACGAGGAGCAGTCTGTCGCTCTCTTTCTTCGAGAAAGCTGTAACTGCAAGCAATAAGTGTAGTTTGACCGGCACAGACCCGGTCGCGTGGTTTTTTACCTTGTTGGGAGTTTTTACGTAAAAATATCATGTGTGCAATCTCTCTCTACTTGCTTGTGTGCGCGCTCGGCCGCTCAATGAGCTAAGACGGTCCGAGTTTTTTCGGTCTGACTGGGGCATATAGTTTTACCGCAACAATATGGCACTATTTGTGGGAAGTGAGTTGCCAACATCCTCAGAAGAAGGTACCATCTACACCGCAGTACTGGTGACTTACTCCCCTGGCCAAAATGAGCACCCTAACCACCAACGGATCACCCGTAGAGGACATGTTGATCCGACTCCCTCTCACTCACAAGTCAACGCGACTTTCGGAGGGGAGGCCGCTTTCCCAAATGTATCCACCTTGGAAGGGCACAAGCCGTTTATGGAGGAGCGTCAGATCGAGATGCTCACCCTCCTTCAGAACATTGCGGCTCCTCCACCTCCCCCTCAGCCTCCCACGATGGCTAACACCCCACCTCCGGATCAGGATCGTATTTCTCTTCAGCAATCCCCCTATGGATAAAATGAATCTGAAGACTTTTTTGATGCCGCCAGATCCACCCCCCCCCCCCCTCACCGAGGCGCTGCAGGCGGCTGCCAGCATCTTCTAGAAGAAATAGCCAGCGCGACACTAGGAGAAAGGCTCACTCGTGAAGAGATTCGTGGGGTAATTGCCCAGGAATACAAACAACATGGGTCACATGACATCTTTACACGCCACCCTCTCCATCAGAGCTATCTGCTCGCTCCTGTGATAAAGTGCAACACCACACGTGATAAAGAACCCATGGGACAGCACATGCTCGCGCAAATAAGCACGCACTTGCGTATAACCATGCACACCCCAAGGCGCGTGAGCTTGCGTACAGTCGAGCGGTCCCCAGGGTGTGCACGCGACAGCGAGCTCCCCAGTATGTGCGCGCGCCCGCACATACCCCCAGGTGCGCTCTCACATTTAGTGCCAGGTGCGTGCTCGCCCGTGCACAACCCCAGGTGTGTCTGCGGGCACACCAGGCGGTGCGGGCCCCGTGATAGCGCCCGCGCGAGACCCCGGGTGCCCCCCATGTACACCTTCAGATGCGCGCGATCGCCACTCCCCCCCATGGAGGCGTATTTGTCAGGGTGAGGCATGGGCATGCCCAGGTATGCATATGTCCTCGCAAGCCCGGGATGCGACTTCGCATTGGGATGTGCCCTCCATGGACTTCTCGGTCAGTGTATTTCTTCCTGAGCTGATGGGCTTCGCCCGCCGGCTCGAAACTTCAATTTTAAGATTTACCTTCACTCGTGAAGCATTGTCATCTTCCTTCTCTAGTAGCTCCCCGTTCTCCATCACCATCGTTGTCGCCGATTGAATCCTTCTTAAGAGGAGAAGAAATCTTCACCCTTCTCACAAAAATGGTTTCAAACACGGAGGATTTGGGGGGGGGAGAGGGGGCAATTGATGGGCCAAGTCCGTTTTATCAAACACTTGGGGTGTGATTAGCCAACTCCCCATAATCCAACTATCCAAATTACGATCATGGAGAAACCACCACGCACGCGATCCCATGCACACCGATCCCACTTCGCCCACCTTTCAAGTAATTACCGCCGCCGGCGCCGGGGGGCTCGAGCCCGGCCACCCCTTCTCCGTGGCCACCTCTCATGGTCGCGGGCTCCGCCCGCAAGGGGTGGCTACGCCCGGCTGTCCCTTCCCCGCGGCCACTTCCGGTGGTCGCGGGCTTTACCTACAATGGGCAACTACGCTCGACCGCCCCTTCCCAGAGGACGATTCCCGTGGTTGCGGGATCCGCCCGCAAGGGGAGGCGTGCCCGTCCGCCCCTTTCCAACGGCCGCGGGATCCGCCCGCAAGGGGTGGTACGCAAGGTCGGCCTTCCACGCGGCATCCTCCCGCGGTGGCGGGCTCTTCCAGCAAGGGGCGGGGTGCCCCGCGGCCCCTTTCCCGCGGCCGCCTCCCGCGGTCTCAGACTCCGCCCGCAAGCGGAGGCGCACCCAGCCTCCCCTTCCTTCGGCAGCCTTACGCAACTACGGGCTCCTCCTTTTCCTCCACCGGAGAGCATTCACTACTGGTCTGTCCGTCCATGGCAGGCTTCCCTCGTCGTCTGATCCCTCCATAATGATCATCGTCGTTCATTTCTTAAGTAACCACCTACTAACCATCATGATTAGTGAATGAGCGATATTAATTAATTATTTATTCTGCAAACAACAAACATTATGAGCAAAATATATTCTCAAAACTACGCCATAAATAATAAAATCGGTGGTTACAGTGTGCGGATAGCCGCATAACTACCGTAACCACCTCCTAGAGCCTATAAAAGGAGCCTCATGCCTCCTAATTTCTCACCTTTTGGCTCCTCTGCTTTCTTCCTACTCAAGCCAAAGCTCTGCCAGATTCCTCTTATAAGTCAACTTCAAGCCACCTTCAATCCATCTTCAAGTCTCTTTCGAGCCTTCTTCGAGCCACTGGCAGGCCATTGCCTCGCCACTAAAATCTGCCTAAGTCCACAGACAAGTGACAAAAAGGAAATTTCTACAATAGCAAGCACACATTTGTACGCATCGCCAAATCCAAAAATTCTCACGTCAAGCAGTCTGTTGCCCTCCGTGAGCCTAAGACTCTCTCATTTACAAAGTGTAACGAGTAGCGGCCTGTCATCCTCGATTCTCCGAGAAAGCTATAACCTCAAGCAAATATTGGAGTTTGACCGGCACAGACCCGGTCGCGTGGTTTTTTACCCAGTTGAGGGGTTTTTGCACGTTAAAACATCATGTGTACAATCTCTCTCTCTCTCTCTCTCTCTAATTCACTGTGTGCGTGCTCGACTGCTCCGCGAGCTAAGACGGTCCAAATTATTCCAGTCCGACCGAGACATCGAGTTTGGCCGCTACAATTATAATTTCAATTCAATTTTAAACTAGCTTGTTTTGTAAAAAAAAAAAAAAATTGAAGGCATATACAATGTAAGATGGTCATAAAAAGGATAAAATTTAAATAAGACTGACTAATTGAAAAAAAAAACATTGATGACAAATAAAGGTCATTGCTCTTCATGAAGTTAATATAGTTGTTAGTGATACTTAGCACGAGTCTCTGTTAAAGTTTGGGAATGGGTGCTCTTTCAATGGGCGGCCAAACGTGTTTCATCTTCTTAGAAGAACCGTTACTATTATTCTTCACTCGTTGGTGTCATCTATTTGTATGGCTGAATTATTAGGATTAAATCACGGAAGGAGCGGAATGTCAAACGAGACTGCGGTGTTCATGACATGCACATTTTGTCACCCAAAAGCTTACAACATTTTTGTCTTTTGATGAGAGTGCATAATATAGGAGCCCAAATGGTAAACACATATTTGAGTGTTCCTCTAGACACCAATGGGACATGAAATGGAGCCTAACAATTTTAAAGAATAAATCAATGATTTTGAGTTTAATAGCTAAGTTCAGTGTCAAATCAGACAAACCAAGCCCATTGGCTAAATATAGGAGGAAGTTAAGTCGGAGAATAAGGCACTGTTTGGCATGATCGTTGCCATTATGAACGCGGTGGTTATGAACTGTCATTCATGAATGTCTGACCTAACCAAGAGAACTTGGTTCAATTTCATGTTCAAAACTAGTTTTCTTTTCTTAGTAGCGGCGATAACCATTGTTATGCCAAACATATATTATATGATGGTGGTGTTTTGGTCTAAATTCACGGGAGCAAAAACTTCATACCAAATTGAGCCTAAGTGATAAATACTTTACTTAAATATGAAAAAGACGAGTTCTCCTAGTTTTCTGTAGGCCTTCTCTAGCGATGAGATGCTAGGACTGAATGCGAGTGAAGATGATACCCTGTGACCCGGGGACCACAACTAATTTAAAACAAAATCCTAATCCGACCGTTTTACATTAAATCTCAACATATGAACGTAAAACGATGTCTGATATCCACATTTAATTTGAACTGTCCATACAATATGAAACATATTTAACCTGATTAATCATATAGATCACTTAAATTGGCTTGATGATAATGACAGCCCAGTAACACTCATAATTAATATATTTGGACCACGCAATTTATTATTTCTTGCAGAAATAACATGTGTTGTTGACTGGCATACACCATTTGCGCAACAACAAAGATTATTTCCAATTCCCAGTGGATCTTAGCATTCTATGAGCAATCTTCCTTGAATCTAATCTATATATGATGAGAAGAATGTTATTATTACGTGTGCACTTGGGCATTGTTTGGATGGGCGGTGGGACATCGGTGCGGGAGCAGCCACCGCTGCAAGGTGGGAAAAAATGCCTCTCCCGCCAGAGCACACGACGTTTATACCTACCCTCCCTTTCCAAAACAGAGGAATGGGCATGTTCCCAATTGTAGCCCTCCCCCTCCAGTTCTGAACTCCGGCAGCATTTACTGGAGTTCCAGGCACCGTTGCACTACCAAACAAAGCCCGAATCCCATGCATGTCGCATGGCGATAACTCGTCAGTATCTTAGATACATATATGTTATTGCAGTTAGACAAATTAGGTAACACTAGACCAGAAAAGCTATTAAGTAACACAAATTTGTAAAGAATGAAATAATTAAGCTGCAACTATTCTTGCCAGGGACTGCAGAGCAATCCTTTGCTCAAAGTAATATATGTCGTCAATCAGTTGATGACGAATATGTTGGGATTGACATGTTGACCGGGCCCCACCGTTTTGGAGTTATTGTGTCTCATTTATGCTTATTTAATGTATGGGAAAGAGAACTTGTATTTAATAGGTTAGTTGAGAGGTTGCATTTATTAGGAGAGAGTTTTGTTTGTTTTGCTTAACTTATAAATAGGCCCCTTGTAGTTCATTTTAAAGTTGCTGTGAATAGAAGGACAAATTCTCCCATTCTCTGTGTTTTCGGTTTTGGGTGTGGAGCGCAGCAGCGCTAGAGGGAGTGAGAGTTTGAGCCGGGCGGTTTGGAGTTCTAGCCGTGCGGTTTGAAGTTCTCGCTGGGCTCGGTGATCTCACCGCGAGGAGGTGCTCGCGGTTTGTACTCGCGGGAGGAGCGCGCTCGCAGAGTTTGAGATCTTGTCGTGAGAGGAGGTACTCGCAGGTCGGTCTCGCCAGGGCGGACTCGCCAGGGCGGACTCGCCAGATCGATCTCGCCAGTCGGTCTCGCCAGGCGGTCTCGCCGGATTGGTCTCGCCGTGCCCACTCGCCTAGGTGCAGCTCGCGTGGAGGAGAGCTACCCGCTGCAGTTCGCGAGATAGGGGCACAGCTCGCCTGGGTGGAGCTCCCCTTGGGATAAGGCTACTCGCAGGAGCCTAACCGCGCGGGTAGCGGTCTGTGGTGGCGGTCTTGCAAGTTTGGATTTGTGTTTTTTGGAGTTAAGGGGAATAGATTGTGGAGTTGGGACTGAGAGGGGACTCATACACGTTTCCAACAAGTGGTATCAGAGGGAGGTTGGATCCCCTAGAATTTACTTGGAAGTGTTTAGTGAAGAGTTGAGATGGAAATGGGAAGCGCCATGCCGGGGCAAGTTCCCAAGTTGACAAAGACAAATTACGGGAACTGAAGTATTCAGATGCGAGTGCTACTCGCCTCCAAAGAGTTATGAGAGATAGTTGAAGAGGGAGTCGAGGTGCTTACTACTGAAGCGGAGGCAGCGTTGACTAACGCTCAGAAGACAGCGTTGAGGGAAGCAAAGAAGCGGGACAAGAAGGATCTATTCCTATGGTACCAAGGAGTTGATGAGGCGGCGTTTGAGAAGATCTCAGATGCTGGGACATCCAAGGAGGCTTGGGAGATACTACAACGCTTGATGCAGGGAGTTGATAAAGCAAAGAAGGTTAAGTTACAATCCCTCCGAGCCCAGTATGAGGTGATGAGGATGCAAAGCTCGGAGAAGGTTGGTGACTACATGACACGCCTACGGACGCTCACAAATGAGATGAAGAGGAATGGGGAAACATTAGATGATGTTAGCTTCATGGAAAAGCTCCTGCAATCGATGTCCAAGAAATTCAGACATGTGGTTGTGGCCATTGAGGAGTCGAAGGATCTCACCGAGATGGCAGTAGATGAACTTGTCGGCTCACTGCAAGCCCATGAGTACCGCATGCTGCAGGATGATGAGGAGTTGAGTGGCTTGGGAAATGCACTTCAGACTCAGCTTAACTTTGGAGAAAGCTCAAGAAGAGGAGGACGCTAGCGTGGCCGAGGCTACCAAGGAAGAGGTAGAGGAGGAAGAGGTGGAAGATACTTCAAAAGAAATCAGTACAACCAGAAGGAGGCAGAGCAACCTCACGGTTGGAGACATGAAGGAGGAGGAAGAGGAAGAGGCCAAGGGAGAGGCCAAGACAGAGGACAAGGAAGAGACCAGGGAAGAGGTCAAGGAAGAGGAAGAGGAGATATGTCCCAGACTTAATGTTACAACTGTAATAAGTTTGGACATATGAGCTATGATTGTTGGGCTCCAAGGAAGGGAGGAGAAGCCAACCACTATGCTGAGGCAAGTAACACGGGTGGCGACCCGATGATGTTACTTACCATCCAAGGTGCCGCAGGAGGTAGGAACGGAGTGTGGTACTTGGACACTGGCGCAAGTAACCACATGTGTGGAGATAAGGAGCTATTCAGCAGCCTTGAAGAAAATGGTGGTGAAGTCAGTTTTGGCGACGCCTCGAAGATATCTGTGGAAGGAAGCGGAGTGATAGCGGTCACGATGAATGGGAAGGAGGTGCATATCAACGATGTATTCTATGTGTCGGGCTTGAGGAGTAACATCCTAAGTCTTGGGCAGCTAGTGGAGAAGGGCTATCGGGTCCTGTTGAGGGATAGTACCTTAGCTATGAAGGATAGTCAAGGAAGAGAGGTGGTGAGAGTGAAGATGGCGACGAATTGCCTCTTTCCTCTAAGTATGGATGC
Organism: Platanthera guangdongensis; assembly: GCA_039583875.1. Taxonomy (NCBI): domain Eukaryota; kingdom Viridiplantae; phylum Streptophyta; class Magnoliopsida; order Asparagales; family Orchidaceae; genus Platanthera; species Platanthera guangdongensis. Next base: position 10,042,893 of record CM077149.1, read on the forward strand.
CAAGGAGATGGCATGTCTTGCGAAGACAGGAGAAGAAGAGGAAGCTTGGCTGTGGCACCACCGGATGGGCCATCTGGGGTTCACAGGCCTGAAGTTACTATCCCACTACAAGATGGTAGAAGGGTTGCCTATGATCTCGCCTCCTCAGAGGGTATGTGAGGCATGTACCAAAGGAAAGCAGAAGAGAGAAACATTTGAGGGTGGAAAGTCCCAGAGGGCGACAAGATAGCTGGAGCTAGTTCATTCGGACATAGCAGGTTCGTTTGAGACGACCTCAATTGGAGGCAGCCGATACTACATTACCTTCACGGATGACTACAGGCGGAAGTGTTGGGTGTACTTTCTGAGAGAGAATACCGAGGCACTTGACAAATTCAGGGAGTTTAAAGCAATGGCTTAGAAGGAGAGTGGGCAGCCACTAAAGGTGCTTAGGACAGAAAGAGGTGGGGAGTACACCTCTAGGAAATTTGATGACTTCTGTAGAGAGTGGGGGATATCTCATCAGCTGACGACGGCATACTCACCTCAGCATAACAACGTGGCAGAGAGAAAGAACTTGACCATCATGAATGTGGCAAGGAGTATGGTAAAAGGCAAGGGGTTGCCTAAGAAGTATTGGGCGGAGGCAGTACAGGTGGCAGTGTACTTACTGAACCATTGCCCAACGAAGAGTGTAAAGTTCAAGACGCCATTCAAAGCATGGTGTGGGTGGAAGCCGAGCGTGAAGCACCTAAGGGTCTTCGGGTGTGTGGCTTATGCCCATGTCCCGGACCAGAGGAGAAGGAAGCTGGATGACTGGAGCGAGAAGTCTATCTTTGTAGGCTATGCTCCTGCGAGCAAGGCATACAAGTTGTACAACCCAGTGGCGGAGAAGACCATCATCTCAAGGGATGTGGTGTTTGAGGAAGACAGCTACTGGAGCTGGGACGAAGAGGTGAGGAACATCAAGTGGATGTTCTTTGATGATGATGAAGAAGAGGGTGGTCAGGGAGATGAAGCTGAGATGGGTGGAGCTGAGCCACCATCACCACCCAGCAGGGAATCAGGGGGAGCTCTCACCCCTTACTCAAGTGAAGCAAGTACGAGCAGAGGAAGATCTGGTGGAGCAAGCACCAGTGGAACCAAGGATGATCGTCCTCATCCTCGGACAAGGAGGTTGGAGGAGATCTATGAAGAGACGACTCCAACTCATAACAACTTTTCTTTATACTGTTTGTTTGCAGATATTGAGCCGTGCTCTTACGAAGAAGCCGCCCAAGAAAAAACTTGGAGAAAGGCGATGGATGCGGAGATAGCCTCCATCAAGAGGAATGACACCTGGAAGCTGGTGGATCCACCTGCAGGTCACAAAACCCTCGGGGTGAAGTGGGTCTACAAGGTGAAGAAAAATAAAGATGGAGGCGTGGAGAAGCATAAGGCGCGGCTAGTTGTGAAGGGCTACCGACAAGTCCAAGGGGTGGATTATGATGAATTCTTTGCCCTAGTGGCGAGTATCGACAATATCAGGATGATCATCGAACTGGCAGCCCATCATGGGTGGAAGATCATGCAGATGGACGTGGTCTCTGCCTACCTGAATGGTTACCTAGAAGAGGATGTGTACATCGAGCAACCTCCAGGATACATCGTGAAGGGACAGGAGAAGAAAGTGTGCAAGCTGGACAAGGCTATGTATGGTTTGAAGCAGGGGGCTCATGCCTGGAATGGGAGGATTGATGCCTACCTCCAGAAGCATGGTTATAAGAAGTGCCCCTATGAGTATGCTTTGTACACCAAGGTGGAGTAGGGTGGAGACATGATGATCATATGTCTATATGTAGACGACATGATCTTCATCAGCAACAACCCCGTAATGTTTGAGGAGTTCAAGAGAACCATGAAGGAGTTTGAGATGACGGACCTTGGTGAGCTCAACTACTTTCTGGGAGTAGAGGTGCAACAGCGAGGAGACGACATCATAATTTCGCAGAGGAAGTACGCGGGAGAGATCCTGAAGAAATTCAGGATGGAGGACAGCAAGCCTATCTCCACTCCTGCTGATCCAGGGCTGAAGCTAAGGAAGGGCTCGAAGGAAAGAGCGGTTGACCCCACAATGTTTAAGAGTCTGGTCGGAAGCTTACGCTACTTGACCTTCACAAGGTCGGACATCATGTACGCTGTTGGAGATGTAAGAAGGTACATGGAGGAACCAAAACAGGATCACTTCACGGCAGCGAAGAGGATCCTAAGATATGTGAACGGGACGAGGGGACACGGCCTGAAGTACTATACTAAAGAGGAGCTGAAGCTAGTCAGGTATTCGGACAGTGACTATGGAGGTGATGTGAATGACCGGAAGAGCACTTCCGGGTATGTTTTCCATATGGGAACGGGAGTGTTCTCGTGGAGTTCGAAGAAGCAGGCGACGGTCGCCTTATCATCTTGTGAAGCGGAATACATAGCAGCAGCAGCCTGTACCTGCCAGGCGATTTGGCTGGGGAATCTCTTGGAGGAGTTGCATCATCCGCTGGATGGCCCGATGACTTTGTATGTTGACAACATGTCGGCCATCCATCTCGCGAAGAACCCGGTGCTGCATGGACGGAGCAAACACATAGAGACGAGGTACCACTTCCTCCGTGAGCAAGTGGAACTGAAGACGGTGGAAGTTGTGTATTGCCCTACCGGAGAGCAGGTTGCTGACATCTTTACAAAAGCGTTGAAGGTGGAGGAGTTCCTAAGGCTTAAAGGCAAACTCGGCATGTGCTGCCAAGTTTGAGGGGGAGTTTTTGTTGGGATTGACATGTTGACCGGGCCCCATCGTTTTGGAGTTATTGTGTCTCATTTATGCTTATTTAATGTATGAGAAAGAGAACTTGTATTTAATAGGTTAGTTGAGAGGTTGCATTTATTAGCAGAGAGTTTAGTTTGTTTTGCTTGACTTATAAATAGGCCCCTTGTAGTTCATTTTAAAGTTGCTGTGAATAGAAGGAAAAAATTCTCCCATTCTCTGTGCTTTCAGTTTTGGGTGTGGAGAGCTGCAACGCTAGAGGGAGTGAGAGTTTGAGCCGGGCGGTTTGGAGTTCTAGCCGCGCGGTTTGAAGTTCTCGCTGGGCTCGGTGATCTCGCCGTGACGAGGTGCTCGCGGTTTGTACTCGCGGGAGGAGCGCGGCTCGCAGAGTTTGAGATCTCACCGCGAGAGGAGGTACTCGCAGGTCGGTCTCACCAGGGCATGACTTGCCAGATCGATCTCGCCAGTCGGTCTCGCCAGGCGGTCTCGCCGGATTGGTCTCGCCGTGCCCACTCGCCTAGGTGCAGCTCGCGTGGAGGAGAGCTACCCGATGCAGTTCGCGAGATAGGGGCACAGCTCGCTTGGGTGGAGCTCACCTTGGGAGAAGGCTACTCACAGGAGCTTAACTGCACGGGTAGCGGTCTGTGGTGGCGGTCTTGCAAGTTTGGACTTGTGTTTTTTGGAGTTAAGGGGAATAGATTGTGGAGTTGAGATTGAGAGGGGACCCATACATGTTTCCAACAGAATATGCCCCCAAGATCACAACAAGTGGACACGTAACTCTATCATTGAGAAAGGGTATAGAGCTCTAGCGTAACTATAAGGTCAACTCATTCGTCCAAGAGAAATTACAATCCTCTAAGACATCTCAAGTGCAAAGCAAGAATATTTAGTGCTAGAAAACCTTCTTTAAAACATGTGATGACAGAACATGCATCAACATGCCTAATGAAATGAAAACTAAAAATGTGCGTCCATTCGACAATGTCTAAACCCCACTCCTAATAATTTAGCCTACAATAAAAAATTACACATTTCTATATTTATCATTCTATTGTTGATGTTCCCATACCTAAGCTCACAAACATCATGCTTACAATAAGTAGGCTCATTCATTAGTTAAAGAAACATGTCATGCGGGGAAATATATTTTTGGATGAGTATAAATGTTATGTCAATTATGGGGCTTTTGATAGAGGTGATGTTTAACATAGATGGCCGCCTTGGTTTCTGTGTCTGACATCTGAAGAAAAAGAAAGGATGGTAGTTCGTGAATTTTAGGGTTCGGTCGCTCTTTCTTGCGCTCCATTCCACAAATCTCCGTCGAAGCAGAAGAAGACAGTCGTCTCAATTCCGCTCGTGATCAAAAGACTCCGACGAACCAAGATCTGCATCGAATATCAAGAGCCGACCGGTTGCAAGTGTAACGTTCCGGCCCACCGGATTATCTACCGGCCCACCGGGCGCGTTACAGGGCTGCAGCCCAATACACCCCAACGCCTCTCCTGCCTGTTTCTCAGCAAGGCGTGTTGTTGGTGCTAGGTATCGAACCCGCAACCCTTCATAACACTCTCTTCCAACAGAGCTCATCACCAACTGAGCTGCAGCTGAAGATTAAAGATGTGGACATTCAGAAGACGACGTTCAGCACTAGATACAAACACCATGAGTTTGTGGTTATGTCATTCGGGCAGACCAATGCCCTGGACGCCTTTATGGATCTTTAATCTTCAGCTGCAGCTCAGTTGGTGATGAGCTCTGTTGGAAGAGAGTGTTATCAAGGGTTGCGGGTTCGATACCTAGCACCAACAACAGGCCTTGCTGAGAAACAGGCAGGAGAGGCGTTGGGGTGTATTGGGCTGCAGCCCTGTAACGCGCCCGGTGGGCCGGTAGATAATCCGGTGGGCCGGAACGTTACATAAAAAGTGCACTTTTTATGTAACGTTCCGGCCCATCGGATTATCTACCGGCCCATCGGGCACGTTACAGGGCTGCAGCCCAATACACCCCAACGCCTCTCCCGTCTGTTTCGCAGCAAGGCGCGCTGTTGGCACTAGGTATCGAACCCGCAACCCTTGATAACACTCTCTTCCAACAGAGGATATCACCAACTGAGCTGCAGCTCAGTTGGTGATAGCCTCTGTTGGAAGAGAGTGTTATCAAGGGTTGCGGGTTCGATACCTAGTGCCAACAACGCGACTTGCTGAGAAACAGGCGGGAGAGGCATTGGGGTGTATTGGGATGCAGCCCTGTAACGCGCTCGGTGGGTCGGTAGATAATCTGGTGGGCCGGAACGTTACAACAAGCAAACGGAGATCTCAAGCACCGACCGCGGATCGTTGTACGGAGAAGCCTACAAGGGGGAGAACTTCATTTTTAAATATTTACATCACTTATTTTTGTAATCTTTTTGTCTTTTCTAAATCTTGTGGAGAGGAAAATCGACCGGTAAGGGTCGTCGGAATCCGGGTAGGACACCGTGGGAAATCATCCTGGGGATAAGGACGTCTAGATTGGAAGGATCTAGCGGGGTTCTAAGACCCTTCTTGTGTGGAGGTGAAGAGCCGGCTCGAAGACTTTTTCCTGGAGGGAAAAGGAGAGAGCCAACCGGTCCTTGGAGCGTATCAATATAGAAACCAAAAGATCGTTTCCACTCATCGTCTTAGATCTCCGGCGTCACAAAGATCACCCATTTTGTACTCATCTAAATCTATTGTGTTTTTGAATTCTTGCAATAAAATCCTTTATCTCTGTGTTGATTATTTCTGGATGTGTGGTGTGATTGCTTTGAAAGTTTGTGCGTTTGTAGGAGTTGATCATGGATCTGTACAGGAAAACGAGTTCATAGACTTACCGCCGCGCGTTAGCTATCTAACGCCCCGCTGTAGCTTCCAGTACTCGATTTCCTGCGACGAAATATTTTTAAATTCCAATTAACGCTCCAAACTTTATTACCTCCCCCCCCCCCCACCGAAGGTTGGCCACGAGATCCTACAGCCGTCGGCAGCCCCGTTGCAATTTGTTTTAGCATGGGGCGGCCGGTGGCCGGCGAGCCCGCAACCGCCGGCCGCCCCATGAAAAAAACTTCTCCAGTTGTTTTGGGTTAACCGTCGGATTAAATCCAACAATTTCTAATGATATGCATTTTTCCCTGTATCTGCGTTAAGCTGATATCATCAGACCATATATATATATATACACTAGTGCCCGACACGGGGCTCCGCCCATATGGCTACGCGCCACAGTACCCGGCCCGTGACGGCGGGCTTCGCCCGCACCTGCCTGCGCCCGCCATCCGGCGGGCTGCGCCGGCCCCCCCCCCCCCCCCCCGCCACTTTCATCTTCTCTTGTTAGTGGCTTACATTTCTTGATTAGTTGAGAGTGATCCTGTGACCTCCCGTTCTAAATTTTACCAAAGCCTTAGTTTCTTTTTATCACAAACCTCGCTATGGAATGTTTTAGTTGCTACAATGTGATAGTCTTGAAAATTCATTTGGTATTTTGAAATGTCAACTACTTCCTGTCGTTTCTCCCAAATCAGGATGCATACGAATATATCTTTATACTATAAGGAAAGAGTTAAGTACCCTATGGTATAACATTTTATTCCAGTTATACCCTTATAAAAACGGTTTTGGTTAGCTAATTTGAGGGTACTTTGGTCTTTTGGTCAGTTCAACACTTAATTAATACACACCGGCACTGTTCACGCCTCTTAAAATCCTGATACCTGTGTTCTTCTATGCAGTTAGGTTAGCTTCTCCTCCTCCCGTCGCGCATTGCACTATTCCCGCTCGATCTTCACCGCGCCTTCCCGCTCGATCTTCACCGCGCCAACTCACCGCCCCAAACGTGCACCCGCCGGAGCGCCGGATTCCTCACTGTAAGTTCTTTACCTGTGTTCTTTTATGCAGCTAGGGCAGCTTCTCCTCCTCCCATAGCTCAGTGCACTGTTCATCCCCCACCCCTCAAAATCCTGATACCTTTTTCATCTCCTCCGGTGCTTCATCTGCGGGAGGCCGAAGCCCCGCCGAAATCATTTCCCGCACGATCTTGCCTTCCCGATGCCCTAAATCTCGCCTTCTTCGCCGTCCAAGTCGCATCTCTTACTATTTACAGTCATTTTTTCTTTCGCAGCGGCTAAAGCTTTATCTCGCCGGCCGTCCAACATCGAGCCTCGGAGTTTTGCCTCGCCTTTTCGATTCCAGTCAAAATTTCTTCTTCTTTTTTTTGCTGTAGATCTACAGTCCGAGTTCTCGGAGCAGAATGGGGATTCTATCACACAGACAGATGTAGATTAGAGTTGAGATGAGAAGAGAGTGTGAGTGTGAGACTATGGTCGTCACTAAAGCTGAAGCTCTTCCTTGCGCTCCTTCTCCGAGCTCCGACAGGAGGAGGTAACATATTATCATTTTTTGCTCATCTTCTTCATATGTATGCCAATCTCATCATTTACTCTCTTTTTTCAAAGTAGTTCCAGTTGTAAAAGAAATTACTTCCTCAGAACTTGAAGCAGAAAAGATTGGGTACATTGTAACAAGTTGGTGGTGAGTCATTAGCTAACACTTACTCTTTCCATTTCATTCTGTGATTTTCTATGTTTTTTAATGCATCTCTACTATATTTAGTTAGTTTTTGCATTCCATTCGTAAGTCAAGGTCATCCTCTGTTTTTAAAACTGTTATGATACACTGTTATTATATGGGCGCCTTAATGTCATCTCTCCATGGCTATGCCCTCGGCTTCCTCACGTTTTCTCCCATTCCTTTGTTTTTAGCCTTTTAATTTCACATTCCATTTTTTTATTCAACCAAATTTCATCTCTCCATGGCTATGGCTATGGCTATTGATAACTGAATTTGATGTCAATAAACTATTTTAAGGATACTTTTGCATTTGGGTTAAAACATTTTTAGTTATGAGTAGTTTTTGCATATTCCTGCATCATCAAATAAGATATGATAAGTTTTGGATGACTTTGTTGGCTGAATTTGCAAATTTGGGAGATTCAATTCGATGCAGTTTTTATGGAAAATTCAGTTGTTCTGTTGTGGTAAATCAGTGATTTCATGCATAAATTACTGCATGATATGCACAAACTGCACCAGTTTGTTTGCACCAGTTTTACATTACTGCACCTGCTACACCTGTTTTAAATTATGCTCAAATTAAAAGTGCATAGACTCACAAGGGCACCTACTTATAGCACAAATATGAACAATATGCACAAACTGCACCAGTTTTAAATTATTGCATAAATTAAAAGTGATGCTTATAACATGTAAAGGTGATGTTTATATCAGCAGTTTGTTTGCACAAAGTGCTCCTGCTGCATTCCTATGCCTATCAAACTACAGCCATGTGTGTTGTTAAAACATTTGTCTGCACAAACTAAACCTGTTGCATTCCTATGCCTATCAAACTACAGCCATGTGTATTGTTAAAACATTATTACAGATTAATGTAATGTATTTTTTCATTTGCTTTGTAATGATAATAGGGAGACTTTTTTATGTTTGTTTGTTGGCCTCCTCCATAGTTTCTCACCGCAAGAGGTTCTCCTCCTCGACAACAAAAACTCACAAACTCCTCCTTCCGGCAACCTCCTCCTTCCGGCGAGCTCCTCCTAACGGCAAACTCCTCACGGTAAGATACCAACATTGTTTTCTCCAATTCTTTAGTTGTTTGGTTCATTACTCATCTGCTGGTATAGCCATTGTCTTTCAGTTTGTTTGCACTATTTAAAAGTCTTGCTGAACACATGTAAAAGAGCTACTTATAGCAGAAGATTAAAACTTTGGTTTGTTTTCTAACTGCACATTGATAAATAAATTTTGTTTGATTCATACAAACTGGAGTTTTAGTCAGGAAGTCGAAGGCCTCCCTTTTTCAGTTTTGTTTGCTTTGTTTTTTTATTCATAGTTTACTTTGTTTTAATTTATATAAATTGGTCTATAAATAATAGCAAAAAACTCCTAAGCCCGATTTCAGTTTCTAATCATACATTGATAAATTTTTTTGTTTGTCAATAGTGGCAGTAAAGTTAGTGGCAAAAGTAACAATACAGTTCCTCCTGCAAAAATAGCTATATTTACCCTCCTCCAAATCTCTTTTGTTTAGTTTAATTTTCAGTTCCGTTTAGTGGCAGAAGTAACCATCATTTCAGTGTTCTTAAGAAATTTTTTTAGTACCAAATCTGTATGGAACTTTCTCTACGATGCATTGATGCGCGTTCGGCAAGTGCACCGGTCGCTCAAGTAATATAAAATGTGAATAGCTGTTCAAGTTTCGATCTCTTGAGCAACGCAGAGAACGTGCGTGTTTTGATTGTTCGGAAAATCAATTATAAAGATTTGAAAGTAAAAATGAGGGGTTAGTTTGGTTTACACTGAAAGAAATGGGGGGTTAGTTTGATATTGCCCTCCAAGTCAAATGACGCCCACACGACCAATGTCGCCCCCACAATAAATGGCGCCACCATGACAAATGGCGGTCAAACAACAAATGACGGCTTCGTGACAAATACCTCCCCCACGACAATGACGGCCCCATGACAAATGATGGCCTCACGACAAATGACGATCACACGACAAATGTCACCTCCACGACAAATGTCGCATCCACGACAAATGTCGCATCCACGACAGATGTCGCATCCACGACAGATGTCTCACCCACAACAGATATCGCCCCCACAACATTTTGTCGCACCCAAGACAAATGTAGCCCCTGCGATAAATGTAACTCATGCGACAAATGTCGCCTTCGCGACAAATGTCGCCCCCGCGACAAATGTCGCCCCCGCGACAAATGTCGCCCCCGCGACAAATGTCGCCCCCGCGACAAATAATATTGCCCCCACGAAGAATGTCGGCCCCACGATATATGTCGCGCCCACGACAATTGTCGCGCCCACGACAAATGTCTCCCCCATGACAAATGACGACCCACGACAAATGTCGCCCCCACGACAAATGTCGCCCCCACGACAAATGTCGCCCCCACGACAAATGTCGCCCCCACGACAAATTATTTTGAGGGTCAAGATGGTCTCAAAACGAAAAGTGATCAACATGAGAGTTGTAGATCGCGGCGAGACAAACAACTTTCATGTTGATCACTTTTTGATTTGGAGCATATTTGGACCTCGATTTGGGCCCGAAATCGGGGGCGGCGGAACTGCTACAGTAAACCGTTCTGCCGCCCCCGATTTCGGGGCCCAAATCGAGATCCAATACGGCTTCAAATCAAAACGTGGTCAACTTGAAAGTTGTTCGTCTCATCGAGATCTACAACTTTTATGTTGATCACTTTTCAATTTGGGAGCATCTTGACCCTCAAAATAGCTTGCCCGTACAACCCGTATACTTAATTGGCGGTGTGGGATTTAGTCCCACACCGCCAATTTTGTTTTTGTTTTATGAGTATATAAGGTATTTTGTCTTTTTAAGTGTGTAGATGTAATACAAAGGGGCGGGTTTGGCTGGTTATCTAGGCTGGTGGGTGGCCCGGCGGGCTTTTATTTTGGACTGAGCTGATGAATTGTAGGGTGCCCTAAATTTTAGAGGCCCTATATAGGTTTAGGAGGTCTATGAAAAAATATGAACGGTCCTGATTCGTTGCTGCAATGAACGGCTGCGATCAAATGTTCGGTTTATATTCAACGGTCGTGATCGATCGTGATCTGATTCTAAAATTCAAAACTACTTATTTAATGTAGTTAAAGATATATATCTATATATATATATATATATATATATATATATATATATATATATATATATATATATATATATATATATATATATATATATATATATATATATATATATATTTCTGAGATTTGCTTCCACTTATGAATGTATTTGGATGTGATGATGATTTATTTTTATTAAGTCTTATAAGATGATAGTTTTACGCTTGAAGAATGGTCACATTTACCTGCTTGGATACCATAGAGCGGCTGTCATGGGCATAAAGACTCCCTGGACTCGGTTTTATTTTGGAGGGGAGCTTACAATGACATCGGAGATTATACTAATCCATTTATATTAGGGCACCTCAGAATCCTGGTCTTCCCAACACCGCTTCTTGGTTTGGGACAAACCATGCAATTGAAGCCTACGTAACCCATAGGATTAAGGATTTGTAGGCTTGCGCTTTTTGCACACACGCAGACACTACATTTTCCGCGCCAGTCAATTTTTGCAAATTGTATGATTTTTGTAAATATATAGGTCCCTCTTGTTACTTGTCCAGATACTAGAGTCCATTAATGGGGGAACTTCAATGCAAAAGCACTACCACCATTTGTCTCCGCCTCCTACTCATATCATACTAGGGCTGAGCATATTATTCGAAACTCGAAAGTCACTCGAAAATCGTTCGAAAATTGAGCAGAATCGGAATCGGTTAAAATTGATTCGACTCAATTTGACTCGAATCTGATTTCGAGTCGATTTCGAGCCAGCCCTGAATCGCTCGAAATATGATTCGAATCAACTCGAATTAATTAAAAAATTATGTATTTATTAATATATTCTTATTTCAAGATTACAAATAATAAAATTTAAAGCTAAATAAAAAAATTTAGACTTTAAGTGTTTCATTTGCTAAATTTATAGGTTTCCCAATTTGATTTTGAGCAAATTAGGAATAAAACCAAAAATTGCTCAATTTCGAGCCAATTTGATTCGGTTTTGAGCCATTCCCATTCGATTTCGAGCCGACTCGATTCGATTTCGAGCTGACTCGGAATCGAGTCATTTCGAGTCGAGCCGACTCGACTCGAAATCAATTTCGATTTCGAGTCGATTTCGAGCCGAGTTCGAGTCGAAAATTTCGATTTCGAGCCGAGCCAAAATCGCTCGAACTCGCCTCGATATCAGCCCTATATCATACATTTTACGGAGATCGAGCTCGGGTAGACACTAGCAACACTATTAGGCACTTTCTAGACTTCCTTACTCAGCACTAATAACACTTAGTTAAGAGAAAAGATATATTATCTACCTTCCGGGGACTGAGAATCAAAATTTACCGAGTAGAGACATCAATGCATACAGAGGAGGGTGTCGACTGATTTAATGAGTTTTACTGGTCTTGAGGTGCCCCACCGATTTAATAGTTTCCTTTGTTGTTACACTTTTAGAAGGTTACGCTCAGGACAATAGAAATTAAACACATGCTAGTTATTTTGTCATTGCAGGAAAAAACAGTGGAGGGGGGAAACAGGAAGATGGAGAAGGTAAAGAGATCTCATTCATAGATTTTCCATATATATTTCTGATACAATTGCAGGGTTTATATAGGGCTGAAGATCAGAATACCAAGAGGGTTATAATTATAAATGCAGGATGGAATCCGAAGTTATAAGACTCTTAGAATTCCATTACAATTAACTCTTAATTAATATTAGGTGGTGCTGGATCAATTAAGGCTCGCTGGCTCAATTCTCAACACTCCCTCTTGAGCCTAGAGCAGAGAAATCGTCAGTTCGTCGAGCGGAGGTTTCGTCAGTTCGTGGAGTGGAGATTTCGTTAGTTTCTCGTGCGGAGATTTCTGCAGTTTCATCGAGCGGAGAAATCTTCAATTCGTCCTTCAACATCCTATACCTGTTCCGATGCAAGGGTTTGGTAAATATATCTGCAAGAGTAATTGCAGAAGGGCAATGTTCTAGTTTTACTTCCCCTTCTTCCAATTTTTCTCTGATAAAGTGATATTTGATTGCTATGTGCTTCGTTCGATTATGAAATACAGGATTCTTGGAGATAGCGATTGTTGATATATTATCGCATTTGAGGAGAAATGGTTTCTTTCTGATGGTAGTTAGCTCATCAATTAATCTGTTCAACCACACACCTTCACAAACAGCAGTGCATGCAACCATGTATTCAGCTTCTGTGCTTGAGAGAGCCACAATTTGTTGCTTTCTAGACCTCCAGGAAATGGGGTTTGATCCATAGAGAAAAATGTACCCCTCTGTGCTCCGTCGATCTTCAAGTGAGCCTCCCCAATCAGCATCACAGTATCCTGTGAGTGTTGGGTTGAGAAACTTGGTGTAGTGGATGTCATGGGTCACGGTCCCTTTGATGTACCTGAGAACTCTCTCTGTTGTATTCATGTGGTGAGTTGTTGGTGAATTGACAAAGCGCGAGAGTAAGTTTACGACATGTTCAAGGTCTGGACGTGAGTTGGTGAGGTAGATAAGAGATCCTATTAGACTTCTGTAGGATTCTTCATCTACCTTCTCATCCCCGTCTTGATACCTTCTTAATTTTTCTCCATTACATACTGGGGTATGAGTAGGATTGCAATCAGCCATTTTGTATTTTTTGAGTAATTCTTTGGCATAAAGTTCTTATGAGAGGAAATATTCATCTAGTTGTTTCTTTACCTGCATACCAAGAAAGATACTTAGATGACCGAGATCAGTAATTTCATACCTGGATTGCAACTTCAGTTTGAACTCTTGGATAGTGGCTTCACATCCACCTGTGATAAGTAGATCATCTACATATAGGCAGATGACAAGCTTCAGCACTTCACTTTCCCACTTGAAGAATACAGAGGGCTCAAATTGACTAGCAATGAGTCCTTCAATGAAGAAGGCTGTGATATTTGAGTTCCAGGTGTGAGGTGACTGCTTTAATCCTTATAAGACTTTATGAAGTCGATAGACATAATTTTCTCTTCCCCTTTTTTGATATCCTTCTAGCTACTCCACATACAGTACTTCTGTTAATACTCCATTTAAGAATACTGACTTTATATCAAGTTGATAAATTGGGAAGTCAAAGATTATCGCAATGGCTAGAAGCAGCCGTATAGTATCAATGCAAGCCACAGGAGCAAATGTCTCCTCGTAATCTCTTCCAAACTTTTGGGAGTAGCCCTTTGCAACAATCCTTACTTTGAACTTTACAATGTCCCAATTTTCATTGTACTTGAGTTTGTATACCCATTTTAGCCCTATAACTGCATTGTCCTTTGGTTTTGGGACTAAGCACTAAGTATTATTTTTCTCTATTAACCTCATTTCTTCATCCATTGCCTCTCTCCAACTTTTATTCTTTGATGCCTCTTTAAATGTTGTTGGTGTTGAGTGAAATTAGGCAAGGTCAGGTTCTTCATAAATATCTTTTAAGGATCTGAATTTCTTGGGTGGTGATGAATCTGAGACCTCTGAGTCAGATGTCTCAGGAACCATTGGACTTGTTAGTTCTGGAATTTCACAATGGTCATTCCCTTGAGTCTCTTGGAGGGAGTTTTGTATAAGCTCAACCGAGACATTAGGATAATGGTTGTTTGGTTCCACAACTTCTGATGCCCAGTACCAACCTTGATCTTTATGAAATGTTACATCTCTTCAGACAATTATCTTGCTTGTTGCTGGAATCAACAATCTGTATGTTTTGCTTACTTCACTATATCCCAACAACACACACTTTTCACTGGTTGGATCAAGCTTATCTCTCTTCTCCTTGAGCACGTGGGCAAAGGCTATGCACCCAAAAGTCCTCAAGTGACTGAGATTTGGCTTTTTATTTCTCAGCACTTCATAAGGTGTGGATTTAATCAATGCTTTTGTTGATGTCCTATTTAATACATACACAACAGTGTTGGCAGCTTCTCCCCATAGATACTTTGGCATATTCTTATCAGTGAGCATTGATTTGGCCATGTCAACAATTGTTCTATTTTTCCTTTCTACTACCCCATTTTATTGGGGAGTGGCAGGAGCAGTTAATTCAAGCCTTATTCCTTGAATGGAACAAAAATGTGTGAAAGCATGAGAGATAAACTCTCCACCATTATCACTTCTAATTGTTTTTATATTCTTTTCTAACTTCTTCTATATCTCCCTCTTAATCTCAATAAAGTAGCTAAGAGCCTCAAATTTAGTTTCCAAGAATTGTATCCACATATATCTTAAGTAGTCATCTACTATTAGAAAGAAATATCTTTTTCCACCCCAGTGATCACAATGTAGGAGCTTCAGAGCCTGTGAGCTTCTATGATTGGATGGTCAGAAGGGAAATCTATGAGACTTGCACTTTGCACATGTTTCACACTGGCAGTGATGGAACTTCATTGCAGGTAACCCATTAGAAAGCTTGTCATTTACTAGAATCTTCATATAATCATAATTCAGATGCCCGACCCGATGATGCCAAGTAGTCATCAAATCTGGAAGGCAACCCATTGTGGAGAGGGCCTCATGATTTGTAGCACTCAGGGTCAAAGTAAAAAAATCATGTTTTTAGTCATTCTTGCTGAGGCTATGGAGTTCTCTTCTTCATCAATGATGTTGCAGGTGTTTGTCTTAATGCAAGATATGGTACCTAAACACCTAGAGGGGGGGGGGTGAATAGGTGACCTAAACTTTTTTAAAAACTTTGTTGGCATCACAACAGTTATTTCACAGAATTCTACAGTTAACAGCAATCACAAAATATACACAGTTAATCCACAGCACAGCACAGCACAGCAGACACACTAATTTATAGTGGTTCCCCAATCTTTGAGTACATCCACTTTCCCCCTTCGCCTATCTAGCAGTGTACTAGATTCGGCCAATCTTCTCCACTATCTCAGAACCCAACTAGGTTCCTACACCTCAGGCCCAAAGCCTTACACTCAGCCACCAAGGCCTACACTCAGCCACCAAGGCCTACACTCAGCCACCCAGGCCTACACTCAGCCAATTAAGGCCTACACTCAGAGTTCTTCAACTCCTACACTCAGGCAACCAAGCCCTACCCTCAGCCTTTATAATATAGGCTTACAATTCTCTCAGATCCAATGGATCCTACAATTTAAAATAGAAATACAATAGCTAACTCTACAACTCAGAAAATAAGAGAGAAGTTGAGAGTTTCTTGAAGAGTTCTTGGAAGAACTCAGTTAGATCCAAACTGACTTAGCTTCCTTCAAAGCTTCTTGAGTTAGAACTGAATTAGTCTGAATCTTCTGCAGTTGATCCTTGACCTCTGCTTCTTGAGATCCAGATGATTCTGAATCCTTCTTCTCAGCCTTAGTTCCAAAGACTGAATTCTTGATTGGAGCTCTCTCTCTCCAACTTCTTAGATCTGCAGTTGGACTGCCAGATCTTCTTGTGTTGATCCTCTGTGTATCACTTTTCTGATGATCTGATCAACCACTTTAATTATTCTCACTACTTGAAAGAACAACTTGTAATTCTTACATCAACAACAACAATCCTCCAGTTTCTGTAAACTATGGGTGCCTATTTATAGGCTTCCTTCATGGTAACCGGCTGGTCCGGTTCATAACAGACTTCTGATTTCTCTGACAGTTGCTGTAGACCGGCTGGATCGGCAGCTGTCATGTCAACCAGTCACTTCTTGAAATTCTCTAACTGTCAGATAGTGTCGAGACTTTCTGTTCTTAAGTGTCGACACTTATAGACCAAGTGTCGACACATGTTGTGTAAGTGTCGACACAAGTCTACAAGGTGTCGACACAATTCCTTGTATGTCTCGACACAGATACTTCTGCATGTGTCGACACTGAAATTGAGTGTCGACATAAATACTTGTTCTTCATTCTTTAACTGTATTCTTCTAAGTGTCGACACATCTCCTTTGTGTCGACACATCTTCATGTGTTGAAACTGTCAAGTGTCGACACTACTTCTTGGTGTCGACACAAGTCTTCAATTTTGTTTCCCCAGCTAAGTGTCGACACATTCCCTTAGTGTCGACACTTGTACTTAGAATATTTTGTAAACTTTTCTGTTCTTTGCTAAGTGTCGACACAGCTCCTTGTGTCGACACTTTCTTCAAGTGTAGAGTCTTCAACTAAGTGTCGACTCTTCTGGTTGTGTGTCGACACATTGTGCTGAGTGTCGACACATACTTCAAGTGTTGACTCCTTTGAGTGTGTGTCGACACATTGTGCTGAGTGTCGACACATTCTTCATATGTTGACTCTGATGTTTGAGTGTCGACACATTGTGTTGAGTGTCGACACTTGTACTTAGTCTCTGCAGAATTTTGCTGAGTGTCAACACAACTCCAAGTGTCGACACTTTCTGGTGTAGACATAGCTCTTCTGGGTGTCGACACTTCTGCTAAGTGTCGACACAGCTCTTCTGCATTCTTCTTCACTGAGTGTCGACACAGCTCCAAGTGTCGACACTTTGTGTCTGGTGTCGACTCTTCTTCTCAGGTGTCGACACAATGACTCCAAGTGTCGACACTGCTTGTCTGGGTGTCGACACAAGCTTTCTCAAGTGTCGACACTTTCCCTCTGGGTGTCGACACATGGACTTAGAAACTTTTAGCTTCAATCCAGTGTATACCTAACCTGCACAAGTAACTCAAACAAACATCAAATACATTATGATGTATATCATTGAGTTAGGTGAGGCTTCTTCAAATCAGGTACATTTGACCAATGTACCCAACAATCTCCCCCTATTTGGAGAAGTCATAACCCTTAGTCAATGATATACACCACTCATAATTAAAAATTAGAGAATGATGTAAAGCAGGTATATATCAACAGGGTAAACTTAAACATGTAATAAAGCACACATGTATACTTATTCAGCATTACATAACAAACAAGAATTTAGACACATTCTACTGAACAACCATGAAATATATTTATCAAAAATTGTTCAAACATTGTGTTTAATACATTGTCAATGATTTACAAAAATGTTCAGATGTAACAAATTACAACATTTTCCAGTCTAATCTTAGTCTAATTCTGATCAGGTTCTTTTATAACTATGCCTTTCCCAGCTTGTACTTTGGCCTTTACAGCAGCAGCAGCAGGCTCAACATCAGCAGTCTTCTTCCCTTTGGAGTCCTTCTTCTTAAGTTCTTCAGCCTTGATTTTCTGCCTTTCAAAATAATGATAGGGCTTAGGAAAGTACTTGCTAGGCTCCACAGCTGTAGGAGGTAGCTTTCCTAACTTAGCCTTCCTTCTATGCTGGACAATGGCTTCCTGCCTGATCTCATGCTTCCTCCATTCTGCTTCTGAGAACCACTTGTTCCTCTCATGTGCATTGTCCTTGGCTGCTTTCCAGGCTGTGAGAATGATGTTCCTAGAAGTAGGGCTCCACTGTTCAAAATCTGGTTTTTGCTCAGCCAGTTCCCTGAACTTCTTCTTTGACAGCCTTGTCTCTTCTTCTTTGTCCATAGCTGCTGTAATAGGTTGAACAACCTTTTCCAGAACAACATTGGACTTTCCAGCAGTTGGGCTATACATTGTGCTGACTTCTGCATGAACCATGTCAAAATCTGGAGGTGGATAGATCACCTGAGCTACTTCCTGTTGCTCACCTCCAAGATATGCACTTTGAATACCATATTCAGCTACATTATCATCATCACACAGGGGAGGATAGCCCAGTGTAGCTCTGATGGAGTTAGATATCCATTTGGCATGGTCAGAGCTAGCTTTGACTAACACCCTCTCCCCCTTTATGACTTCTTGTTCTACATGATCTCTTACATCATCCTTTTAGAATCTAATCTGACTGTCCAAGTACCTGATTCCTTCCTTAAAATAAGGTCTAAGCTTAGTAAGCTGTTCAGAAATGACCTTCTGTGAATCTTTAATGGCAGTCTTGACAGCAGCAATTTCTTCCTGAAATACTTTATCAAATTCAGCTTTGGCAGCAGCAGATGATGTTGAAGGTTCGGCAGACTTACTCTTCAGTTCAGTGACTATTGCATTGTGGTATGCAGTCAAATTATCATTCATTCTTAGTTGATTCTCCAACACATAGCCTTGCTTTAGTGCTATATCATTTACTTGAGTCTTAATTTGTTCTTGATGTTTAGCCAGGAATACTACTGCATTTCCACCTTTGTGGAAGCATTCATTCATTTCTTTCTTATTCAGATTCATCTCAAACCTGATTGACTTGATGTCTTGAGCTAAGTCAAATTGTAAAGATTTTTGGCCCTCATCAATATATTTCTCTATGGCCCTCCTGTGCTCATCCAGCTTAACTTGCATTGCTACCATTAATCCACTGTAATCAGTTGCTGGAGCTTGTTGGACTAGGGAGTGTTGAGCAACAGTTTGTAGAGCCTTCTTATAGCTCTGACTCCTTCTTTTGAATACAAAGAATTTCTTCTTTTTAGCTTGTTCAGTCTCATCATCCTCAGACTCTGAAGTACTTGCTATATTCACCCTATCCTTAGGGCTTGAGGGTTTGTCATCTTGCACATCAAGTGCTTTCTCACTTTCCTGCCTAATAGGCTCTTCCTGAACTTCCATGTTCTCCCCCTCAGTAGCAGCACCCTTCTCTTCAGCAGCAGCAACTTTATCCATGTCAAAGTCCTCTTGATCTAAATTAAGAAATAGATCTTCCATTGTGTATTCAGCTGGAGACTGTGCAGGAGAAGTACTGGGTTCATCAACTACTTTATCAGGAATAACTTCTTGTACTACTGATGTGTCTTGGAGAACAACATCTGGTAGTTGATTTGCTTGCTGAGTTTGCTGATGGACATCAGACAAATCAGAATCTATCACAGAAAAATCTAAAGTGTTGAGGTCAGAAAGTACCTCTTGGATAATGAGTGTAGCTTGCTCACTCTCCAGTGTAGAGGGTTGTTCTTCAGCTGGAGGCTCCCCCTGTCTTGAATCCTTATTCATGGGGCTAGCTGTAGGCAGCTCCCCCTGGATTTCTGCTGGCTCTTGAGGAGCAGGTGACTTCTCTGCAGCCACATCTATTGGACTATCAGGAGTGAAAACAACATGTTCTTCACTACCTGAGCTGCTGGAGGACTCCTGAGTCACAGCAGCTATCTTCCTCTTCTTCTTTGGAGGGGAATCCTTCTTAGAAACCTGCTTCTCTGGAGTAGGAACTTCCTTAGACAACACTCTTTCCCATCTTGAAAGGATCCTCATATCCATTCTTCTCATATGATTGATTTTAGTACCAGTAGCATTGCTCATGACCTCTGGTATTGTACCAGCCAGGTAGAGACTTAGTATCCCACCCAGATTGGGCTTCTTCAAACTCTCCTTAACTTTCTCAAACACAACCATTGACCAGTCTGTTTTGAGGTTGAAAATGATTCTGGTCATAACACTGAACATGGAGGCTGACACCCTGTCATGCCCTCCAGGTTTACTGAGGATAACCTTTCCCACTATTTCTGACAGGAATTTTCCTTGAGTATTCATTCCTCTCCTGTTGAATACTGAGCCTATCTTCAGCTTAGGATCTAAACCACACCAGATAAGTGCTTCTCTGGTCTTAGATGTTGTCACTTCCTCTTCTTCCTGAACTTTAGGTAGCTGAAGTACCTTTCTCAGAGATTTGGGTGAAATCTTGACCTTGGTGCCATGCACCCTTGATTTGATTCTGTAGCCTGAATCATCTACAGACGCTCCCGTTAGGAATTCAAGAAATTCCTTCTTCCATATTTTAGTTGGTTCAAAAACCAAGTATTCCAATCCTGAATCGGTGACTAGGGTTACCACAGATTTTATTTCTTGATCGCCATCGTCGAATGCGCCACGAATCAGTTCATAGCCTTCATTGACGTTCTCTTCGAGCTTGGGAGCCATTGGGGTTTGGAGAATTAGTCTTTAGAAGAGAGAAATGTCGACACAGTATTTTGGTCTCGAAACTCTGAAAGCGTGTCGACACACAAAGACAGAACCCTATTTATACCTTTCTGGTTTGAAGACGAACAGGCGGGATGGATTACTAAAGATGTGTCGACACTGGCAATAAGTGTCGACACAGACTTATAATGTCTCGACACTCATGTGTCGACACAAGTTTAGTCAACAGATTTTATGTGTCGACACTTGGTTAAGTGTCGACACCACACTACTCGACATGTAGTCGAGACTTTTACTTAGAAAATTCTGAGTAAAACTTAAGTGTCGACACCTTATTGAATGTGTCGACACCAACTCGACATGTGTCGACACTAGCATTCTGAAGTGTCGACACCAACTTCCTAGATGTGTTGACACCATTTTCCTGAAGTGTCGACACTTACTATTCTGTGTCGACATAGACTTGTCTATGTGTCGACACCTTTTTACTTAGCCAATTTTTAGTTCTGTAAACTTAGTCTAAGTTTATCATACCTAGTTCAATTTTGAACCTATTGAACTTAGCTTCTTCTAAGGGCTTAGTAAACATATCAGCTATCTGATTATCAGTTTTAACATATTCAAGTGCAATATCATTTCTTTCTACATGCTCCCTAAGAAAGTGATATTTAATCTCAATATGTTTAGTTCTACTATGTGATACAGGATTATTAGCTATTGAAATAGCACTTGTAGAATCACAGTAAAGTGGAGTTCTACTTACCTGAAATCCATAGTCTTCTAGCTGATGTTGAATCCACAGAAGTTGAGCACAGCAACTTCCTGCAGCTACATATTCTGACTCAGCTGTGGAAATAGCCACACTGGTTTGCTTCTTACTACTCCATGAAATGAGTCTTCCACCTAGGAATTGACAGGATCCAGTAGTGCTCTTTCTATCTTCTTTGCATCCTGCAAAGTCTGCATCTGAATAGCCTGTTAGATCAAAATCTCCATTCCTAGGGTACCAGAGGCCTAGATAAGGTGTGCCCTTTAGATATCTCAAGATTCTCTTGACTGCAGTCAAGTGAGACTCTTTAGGGCAGGCTTGATACCTGGCACAAACACATGTAGCATACATAATGTCAGGCCTACTTGCAGTCAAGTATAGTAGGGAGCCAACTATCCCTCTATACAAGGTTTCATCTACAGGTTTCCCTGCATCATCCTTGCTCAGAGACATACTTGACCCCATAGGAGTCTTCATGGTACTGGATGAATCCATACCATACTTCCTTATGAGTTCTAGGGTGAACTTGGACTGACATATGGATAGACCATTTCAGTCTGTTTAACTTGGAGACCCAAGAAAAACTTCAGTTCTCCCATACTACTCATCTCAAATTGACTTTGCATAAGCTTTGCAAACTTTTTGCAAAGGCTACTTTCAGTAGACCCAAATATAATGTCATCTACATATATTTGGACAAGTATGACTTTGCCTCTTGATTCCCTAAGGAATAGAGTCTTATCTATTTTCCCCCTTGTGAACTTGTTCTCAATGAGGAAACTAGATAGGGTTTCATACCAAGCTCTAGGAGCTTGCTTTAACCCATACAAATGCTTTCCTAAGTCTATAGACATAATGTGGAAGAGTAGGATCACCAAAACCTGAAGGCTGCTCCACATAGACTTCTTCTTTCAAATTACCATTTAGGAATGCTGACTTCACATCCATTTGGTATACCTTGAATCCTTGATAAGTTGCATAGGCCAAGAACATCCTTATGGCCTCCAGTCTGGCTACTGGCGCAAAGGTTTGATCAAAATCAATACCTTCTTCTTGCCTATATCCTTTTGCAACCAGTCTTGCTTTATTCTTAATGATGACTCCTTGTTCATCTAACTTATTCCTATAGATCCACTTTGTTCCTATCACATTGTGATCTTTAGGTTTAGGAACCAAGTCCCAAACCTTGCACCTTTTGAACTGATTAAGTTCTTCCTGCATTGCTTCAGTCCACTGTGGATCTTGTATAGCTTCTTCAAATTTCTTTGGTTCTATTTGAGACAGAAAACTTGAATATACTACAGCATTCTGATTTCTGCTCCTTGTCTGAACACCTTGTCTTGGATCTCCAATTATCAGCTCTACTGGATGATCTCTTAGATGCCTGTTGGCTGGAGGCATCCTTACTTCTGGTTGAACTTCTTCAGCATCTTCATCAAACTGAGTTCCTTGTACTTCTTCAGCTCCTTGTACATATAGTTCTCCCCCTGGACATAAGCCATCTCCTTCTACTTGCTGTCTTGCAGCAGGTACATCTTCTATGGTTAGCTTGTCCATCTTCTTAGTAAGACCTGTGGGGCTGCATACATTGCTAGACAACTCATTGTTAATTAGTTTTGTCTCATCAAAAGACTACATGCACAGACTCCTCTACAACTTGTGTAGTCAAGTTGTAGACTCTATAAGCCTTACTATTATTGCTGTACCCAACAAACACTCCCTCTTGGGACTTGGCAGCAAACTTAGTTAAGTAAGACTTTCCATTGTTAAGTATGAAGCATTTGCAACCAAAAATCCTGAAATAGGATAGGTTTGGTTTCCTGCCTTTCACAACTTCATAGGGGGTCTTGTTTAACCTTTTAGTGATGGTAGCCCTATTTATCACATGGCATGCAGTGTTAACTGCTTCAGCCCAGAAATATTCTGGCAGTGATGAATCACTTAATAGGGTTCTACCAGCCTCTATCAAGGTCCTATTTTTCCTTTCAGCAATGCCATTTTGCTGAGGTGTTCTAGGTGAAGAGAATTCTTGAAATATCCCATAGTCTTCACACAGCTTTGTCATGCTTTCAGACTGAAACTCAGTACCATGGTCACTTCTAATTTTGACCACTGTACAGTTCAATTCATTCTGAATTTGCTTAACAAAACTATAGAAGACACTAGGTGTTTCAGATTTCTGCCTTAAGAAGAACACCCAGGAAAACCTTGAGTAGTCATCAACAACTACAAAGGTATAGACCTTCCTACCTAAGCTGTGAACTGGCATTGGACCAAATAGATCCATATGCAAGAGGTATAAACACCTCACAGCATCTTTGTTGTCTAAGCTTCTAAAGGTGGATTTAGTCTGCTTGCCCTTTTGACAAGCTGAGCAAATGCCATCTTTGACACACTTAACTTGAGGACCATTCCTCACTAACTCTTTGCTAAAGAGTTTGCTAATAGTCTTGTAGTTAAGATGAGCTAGCCTCTTGTGCCACTTGACACAATGAGAGACTGTCTCATCAGCTACAAGACAAACAGGAGAACCATTGTTCTCAATCATAATGTCTAAGCAGTAGACATTCCTCTTTCTATATCCTGTCAAAATGATCTCTTGATCACTTGACCTCTTGATATGACAACCATTTTTAACAAATGAGATGTCATACCCTACATCACTTAACTGACTTATACTAATGAGGTTGTGTTTCAACCCTTTAACATAAGCCACTTGAGTAATGGTAACAAGGTTTGAAGAGATGTTACCAAACCCTTTGATGATTCCTTTTTCAGAACCACCAAAGGTCACTTTAGGACCATTTTTGATTGGAATGTAGTCCTTCAGTAGTCCCCTTGTTCCAGTCATATGTCTGGAACATCCACTATCCAAGTACCATGTTGGGGTATGGCCACTTGGATTCACCTGCAAAACAAATTAATGAACCTTAGAACCCAAAGTAAACTTGGGTCCTTGGTGATTGTTAGTTTGCAACTTGACATAGCTACCTGCTGGCTTTCCACCAGGTAACTTGCTACTCAACTTGGCACTGGCATTGTGCCAACAATCAAGGCAAAGTGGCCAACCTTGCCACAACACCAGCATTCAAACTTGTTGTACCTTTGCTTAGGTACAGACTTGGCTGTCTTGACTACAGCAGGCTTATTGAATGTTGGGGCTTTGCCCTTGGACTTGGACTGATCCTGAACAGTCCTAGCTGGTTTAATAAAACTCAATCCAGCCTTTCCTTTATGATGAACAAATTCATCAATCAAGGGTAGCACTGATTTAGGTTTTGAAAACCTAGCAACTAGCTCTCTTTCCTTCTGGAGATTGATCTCCAGTAACTTAATTTGATCATTTTTATAAGTGATAGTTCCCATCTGAATCACAGTAATGTGTTTCAGCCTGGCTACCTCATTGAGCTTTTGATCAAATTCCTTCTCAAAGTCTGTTGCAGCTGCCTTTAGATCAGCAATTTCCTTTGCTTGACTTTTGGCAAGGGACTTGCTTTTCTTATAGGCTTGCAACAATACTTTATATTCATCTAAGAGCTGATGAATATCTCCCTCAGATTCAGAAACACTTCCATCACTTGATGAAGATGAATCTGATTCTGAACTAGTATTGAAATCTGAACTTTGAGTTGGACTTTGTACCTGACTAGGTCCTGGCTGCTCCAGGATTTTGGTACTTTCAGTCAATGCCATCAGTCCTTGGCACTTACACTCTTCTTGTTCATAGATTGATTCCATGATCTGCATAAACTCCTCTTCTTCTTCAGCAAATAGCCCTATATAGGCTTCAGCATCTGTCTCAGTGTCTGAAGAAGAAATGTCTGAAAGAGTCTTCTCATTCTTTGCAACAAAGGACTTCTCCTTCTTTCCTTTGAAGTGAGTCTTCTTTTTGTCACTGGATTCTTTTCTTCTATCAGGACAATCTGCAATAACATGACCCTGTCTATTGCAGCAGTAACACACTATCTTAGACCCAGTTGCCTTACTAGTCTTTGTCTTTTTCTTGTCCTTCTTTGAAGGCTTCTTCTCCTGATACTGAACTTCTTTCCCTTTGGAAAATGAAAGTCTGGACCTCCACTGTTTCTTCTTCAGGAATTTCTGAAAATGTCTGGTGAATGCAGCAAAGTCTTCATCACTTTCACTGCTTGTAGACTTTATGCTAATTGACTCATCTGATTCTGATTCAACTACCTCTGGAGGAGGAGTTGATGACTTAGTCCTGCCCTTTCTAGGTACTTCTGACTTGAAGGCAACAGTCCTTTCCCTGTGCTCAGTCCTTGTTGATTTTTCCTCCTCTTTTCTCACAGACAGTTGCATCTCATAAGACAGCAACTTGCCAAACAGTGTGGGAGGAGGAATTTCTCCCAACTTTGCCATTTCTCTGATGGCACAGATCTTAGTGTCCCAACCTTTGGTTAGGGACCTCAAGAACTTATCATTCAATTCATAGTTAGTGAACTCTCTTCCATAGGACATGAGTTCATTAACAATTCTATAGAACTTCTTGTAGCATTCAATGATGCTATCTCCTCTTCCTTGCCTAAAGCTCTCATACTTTTGATTAAGCAAGGACTTTCTATCTTGCCTAACTTCTTCAGAACCTTCCATATAGACAATGAGGGTATCCCACATTTCTTTTGCTGTTTTATAGTGAATTAGGTTCTGAAAAGTTGCATCATCAATGGCACTTACTATAATGTTTTGTGCCCTTTTGTCCATAGTGGCTAGGACAATTTCATCCTTGGTCATCTCAGAGAAATCCTTTGGAGTCCTCTGATTTGCATCCAATACTGAGATCTCCATGGGCACATATGGCCCTTCCTTAACTGTGATGTAGATTCTTGGGTCTGAGGCCTCCATAAATAGCCTAACCCTTTCTTTCCAGATTCCAAAAATCTCCTTCCTGCATATGGGTAACTTCATGGAACCCAACTCTTTGTGATTCTCATAAGAACCCATGTTTCTTGAAGTTCTTGAATTTCTTGAATCTGTTTTCTGACTTAGACTGAATCTGCCAAACTGGATCTCCTCAGACAGTTAGTCCTTGTTTTGAGGAACCTCCCTCTGATACCACTTGAAAGATATGGTACCTAAACACCTAGAGGGGGGGGGGGTGAATAGGTGACCTAAACCTTTTTAAAAACTTTGTTGGCAGCACAACAGTTATTTCACAGAATTCTACAGTTAACAGCAATCACAGAATATACACAGTTAATCCACAGCACAGCACAGCACAGCAGACACACTAATTTATAGTGGTTCCCCAATCTTTGAGTACATCCACTTTCCCCCTTCGCCTATCTAGCAGTGTACTAGATTCGGTCAATCTTCTCCACTATCTCAGAACCCAACTAGGTTCCTACACCTCAGGCCCAAAGCCTTACACTCAGCCACCAAGGCCTACACTCAGCCATCAAGGCCTACACTCAGCCACCCAGGCCTACACTCAGCCAATTAAGGCCTACACTCAGAGTTCTTCAACTCCTACACTCAGGCAACCAAGCCCTACCCTCAGCCTTTATAATATAGGCTTACAATTCTCTCAGATCCAATGGATCCTACAAGTTAAAATAGAAATACAATAGCTAACTCTACAACTCAGAAAATAAGAGAGAAGTTGAGAGTTTCTTGAAGAGTTCTTGGAAGAACTCAGTTAGATCCAAACTGACTTAGCTTCCTTCAAAGCTTCTTGAGTTAGAACTGAATTAGTCTGAATCTTCTGCAGTTGATCCTTGACCTCTGCTTCTTGAGATCCAGATGATTCTGAATCCTTCTTCTCAGCCTTAGTTCCAAAGACTGAATTCTTGATTGGAGCTCTCTCTCTCCAACTACTTAGATCTGCAGTTGGACTGCCAGATCTTCTTGTGTTGATCCTCTGTGTATCACTTTTCTGATGATCTGATCAACCACTTTAATTATTCTCACTACTTGAAAGAACAACTTGTAATTCTTACATCAACAACAACAATCCTCCAGTTTCTGTAAACTATGGGTGCCTATTTATAGGCTTCCTTCATGGTAACCGGCTGGTCCAGTTCATAACAGACTTCTGATTTCTCTGACAGTTGCTGTAGACCGGCTGGATCGGCAGCTGTCATGTCAACCAGTCACTTCTTGAAATTCTCTAACTATCAGATAGTGTCGAGACTTTCTGTTCTTAAGTGTCGACACTTATAGACCAAGTGTCGACACATGTTGTGTAAGTGTCGACACAAGTCTACAAGGTGTCGATACAATTCCTTGTATGTCTCGACACAGATACTTCTGCATGTGTCGACACTGAAATTGAGTGTCGACACAAATACTTGTTCTTCATTCTTTAACTGTATTCTTCTAAGTGTCGACACATCTCCTTTGTGTCGACACATCTTCATGTGTTGAAACTGTCAAGTGTCGACACTACTTCTTGGTGTCGACACAAGTCTTCAATTTTGTTTCCCCAGCTAAGTGTCGACACATTCCCTTAGTGTCGACACTTGTACTTAGAATATTTTGTAAACTTTTCTGTTCTTTGCTAAGTGTCGACACAGCTCCTTGTGTCGACACTTTCTTCAAGTGTAGAGTCTTCAACTAAGTGTCGACTCTTCTGGTTGTGTGTCGACACATTGTGCTGAGTGTCGACACATACTTCAAGTGTTGACTCCTTTGAGTGTGTGTCGACACATTGTGCTGAGTGTCGACACATTCTTCATATGTTGACTCTGCTGTTTGAGTGTCGACACATTGTGTTGAGTGTCGACACTTGTACTTAGTCTCTGCAGAATTTTGCTGAGTGTCAACACAACTCCAAGTGTCGACACTTTCTGGTGTAGACACAGCTCTTCTGGGTGTCGACACTTCTGCTAAGTGTCGACACAGCTCTTCTGCATTCTTCTTCACTGAGTGTCGACACAGCTCCAAGTGTCGACACTTTGTGTCTGGTGTCGACTCTTCTTCTCAGGTGTCGACACAATGACTCCAAGTGTCGACACTGCTTGTCTGGGTGTCGACACAAGCTTTCTCAAGTGTCGACACTTTCCCTCTGGGTGTCGACACATGGACTTAGAAACTTTTAGCTTCAATCCAGTGTATACCTAACCTGCACAAGTAACTCAAACAAACATCAAATATATTATGATGTATATCATTGAGTTAGGTGAGGCTTCTTCAAATCAGGTACATTTGACCAATGTACCCAACACTTAAAGACAACACTGTACCCTTTAGTCATTAGCTGCCTGACACTGAGTTAGTTTTGTGCCAGGTCAGGAACGAACTGAACATTTGTGAATTCTTTGTTTTTTCCTTTTTCATCTCTTACCAGTATGTTTCCTCTTCCTTCAATCCTTTTGGAGTTACCGTCTCTTAGGAAAACAGTTGACTTTTCAGTCTCATCAAGGTTTTTAAAGAGACTCTTATCATGAGTCATGTGGCTTGAGCAGCCTGAGTCAATGTACCAGAGGGATGATTTTTCTGGCCTTGTGGAGACATTGCAGTGGGTTTAAAAAGATTTTTATTCAACTTCTTTTTCTTTCTCCGTGAATTTGGCTTCCTCTTTATTTTTAAACCAACAATCACGATCAAAATGCGTAGGCTTCTTACACCGATTGCATTTATAATAACGCTTGGAAGTGTCATGAGTGGTTTTCTTGCCTAGGACACAGAATGGCTCACCTGAACCTTCACCACTTACTCTTTCTTTTTGCTTATAGTTTGGTCGGCTCTGCATCTCTCGACATTTGTTGATGTTTTCTCTTTGATGTTGATGCTTGTTTTGGTGTTTTGATTTTTCAACTTGGAAATTGTGTTTTCCAAGCTGCATCTTTGATTGGAAAGCTTGATTGATATTAGGCAGGTGCCTCTTGAGTCGTTCTTCATGAGATTGGATCTTCCTAATGAGTGTTCCAACTTGCAATGTGTCGAGATCACTGCTTTCTTCAATGGCAGCTGCAATATGGTCATAAGTTTTGGGAAGGCTAGTGAGGATTTTTAGGGCAATCTCTATTTCTGGAACAGCTGCTCGCAGACTTGCCAGTTTATTTGTGAGATTTGTTAGCTTAGGCATGTAATCAAAAATGGATTCCTCATCATGCATTGGCAGTACCTCAAAATGTCATTTTACATTAACTCTCCTGATGGAGATCACCTTCTGGTCTCCTTGGTATATATCTTTGAGAGTATCCCAAGCTGCTTTAGCTGTTCTTACTCCCATGATTCTTGGAAAAATTGTTAAGGCGACCGCTTGCTGAATAAGGAGTGCTAGGGAGTTTTTTTGTTTTTCCCCCTTGGGTATTCTTCCTTCCTTACCTTCAACAGTATTCTCATTGAACTTTGGACCATCTTGAATGATCTCCCAAAGGTCTTGTGAGTCAAGGAGGGTCTCCATCTTCACGGCCCAATGATCATAGAGTTCCCCATTGAACATTGGGGCAGAGCGATGGGAGAGGCCATTTGTAGTGGAGGTAGATGATGAGCCCATTGAAATACAAAGATAAAGGAAAATGTGTAGGATCTACAACAGTGCTCTTATATCACTAATAGAAATTAAACACATGCTAGTTATTTTGTCATTGCAGGAAAAAATAGTGGAGGGAGAAAATGGGAAGAAGATGGAGAAGGTAAAGAGATCTCATTCATAGATTTTCTATATATATTTCTGATACAATTGCAGGGTTTATATAGGGCTGAAGATCAGAATACCAAGGGGGTTATAATTATAAATGCAGGATGGAATCCGAAGTTATAAGACTCTTAGGATTCCATTACAATTAACTCTTAATTAATATTAGGTGGTGCTGGATCAATAAAGGCTCGCTGGCTCATTTCTCAACAAGGGGGAGGGGGGTTACCGATGCCTTCCTAGAGCATTTCATCTCCAAGGCTGAGCGAATTGAGCTTTAGGTGCGCTTCCTTGAGTTGTTGTGGGGAGATTGATTTGTTAGTCAGGACCAATGAGTGTTCTCCCACCTGGCCCACTTTGCAGGAGTTTTATCTTTGAGTGATAGAGACAGTGATACTTGATTCAATATTAGTTTATGAGATAACATCCACCATCCACTAATCATGATTATAAGGACTTCATTCCATTCCCTTGAACTTGACCAGATGACAGTTGCATAAAAGTTGAAGAGACCACTTGAGCCACCAAATACTGCTCCGAGAGATCGAAATTGGAGATCTCTTGCTCCTAGAGGATTATTCAAAGATTAGTGGCAGGATAGATGGAACCAAACGCCACCACAACAACAACAACAGAGAGAGCCACTCCCACCAGCCACAGACAATCCATTAGAGAGATATTTCCTTTTGTATAGGAACTGCTACCAGTGCCAAATTTTCGGCACATTTGGGCATTCTTTCCACAAGCCATTGGAAGACCAGAACTTAGGTCCATTCAGAGAGAGAGGACACGTTGCTGACCAGAGAAGATATGATAGGGGTGGCCAGAGAAGTTACCAGGGAGACCAGAGAACTAGAGAAATGATCGGGAAACACCGCATGAGGCGTATGCACTAGACTTACAGCTCGAGCCTACACATGATGTAGTAATTGTTGCCTTGAAACTAAGAAATGTTTTTTCTTCGAGTTTTTCCAATTTTTAGTTAATATGATATTATAAGATAAGTTATCTTTTTTGGAATTCTTACTGTATAGGATTACCTTGCTAAAATGTTATTTGATATGGCGCCACACTCTTTTGTATCTCAAGATTTTATATCCTTAAAGACTATTGTCACCCAATCCATGGGAATGTCAATCAAAATATGACTTCTGGATGAGTTATACATTACCTCAACTAAAACAATGCTCGTTTAATGGTCTTTTGGGCAATTTGAAGTTCGAAGCCTTCACAACTATCTTTTCAATACCAGGGTTTGATGTCATATTAAAAATGGATTAGCTAGCAAAAAACAAAGACCAAATCAAATGTACAACAAGGGAGGTCTTCCTCTAAAACAAAAATAGGCATTTTATTACCTTTAAAGGTATGTCATCAGTCTCAAGAGTCATTTTATCCAATTCCTACGGGAATTGGAATTGACATCAATTCCAATTCCTACTGGAATTGGAATTGAATTCAATTCCAATTCCTGCATCCCAATTCCTGTGAAACGAACGGGGCTCAGAGGTGTCCGACAAAAGGGTAAAGTTTTTACAATATACTTTGAAATAACCAAAGAATCTAGACTCCTCCAAGAATTTTCTATTGTTTGAGACTTACCAAAAATCTTCCCACATATCCTTCTAGGACTACATCCCCCTCGCAAAGTCGACTTCCAAATTAAACCTGCACATAAAGGACAACCAGTATCCCAGATACCTTACCTAATGACACCGAAAAATTATCAGGGTTTAGAATTTAACTCTAGTATCAGCAGATACAAGATTTGTTCACTCGAGTTCTTCTCCTTGGGGATCTCTTGTATTATTTGTCAATAAGAATGAAGAATCCTTGCATCTATGCATCGACTATATGGAACTAAACCAACTCACAGTCAGGAACTCTTATCCACTATCAAGGATAGATGAGTTGTTGATCAGCTTCAAGGAGCTTCCATCTTCTCTAGCATGAATTTGCATTCTGGATATTATCAACTCTAGATTCGTCAGGAAGACCTACATAAAAAACATTCAGTTCTTGTTATAGTCATTAAGAGTTTACAATAATGCATATTTGTTAACTAATGCCTTGTCAGCCTTCATGGCACTGATGAACAATGTGTTCGAACCCTACGTATATCATTTTCTTATTGTTTTTATCAATGACATCATTATTTACTCAAAGAACAAAGAAGCTCATGTAATTTATCTCCAGATGGTTTTGTTGAAGTTTTGAGAGCACTCGCTTTACGCGAAATTTAGAAAGTGCGAGTTTTGGTTAAGGGAAGTTGGATTTTTTGTCATACCATTATTGGAGCTTGAGTAGTTGTAAATAAGGCCAAAGTATATGTTGTGCAAATATTGGTCGCCGCTGATGTAACACCCTGCCAGTTCCAAAGAAAATAACAGTTGATACAACCCACGCTTTATTAAATGAACAAGCTTAAGAGTTACTAAAAGAACATTAACAAAACCAAACCTATACAACTACGCATATCAAAAATATACGCTAATGGAGGCTTTTTATTAATTCACCAGAATGCCCACTACAATATTAGGAATGCACACACAACCATAGTCTTGGACATAAGGCCTTACTTGTGTTCAAACATAGTTACATGATTTACATACATCGACACACATGTCTGCGATTCATGGAAACCACAAAATTCATTAGTCTTTGAGTTCCATCAAAACTTTGGGCTCCTTGCCTACTATTTACAGCTCTGCTTGCAAGCACATGTACTTGTACAAGTTCAATCCATAAAGATATAGCAAAATAAAACAATGGTTATCTTTAGCTGACAACAGTGGTGTAACGACCCCACCTTATTCTTAGGGTGGTGGTACTTTTTCCCTACAATTAAGCAGTACAGTAGTATATATATATAAATGGGATAGTTCAGCTTTCAACAAGCCTAACACAATTAATATATGCACAATCGCCACAAACATTGACACACATGACCATACATCTCGTGCTCTCAAGGCATGCTTTTGTTGTACTCACTGATTCCCACTTCATCCTAAATATCACAAACTTAGATCGTACGCTTCCCGGACTTCTCCAAGATCAAGTAGTGCACCGAGGAGTGACCTTTTCACCGACTCGCATGGAATGGGTCTGGATCAGGTTTTCCCGACTCAATCATCGCAAACAACCAAAATGATGTGGGTTCAGCTTCACCTCGACCCATCAATATGATAACCCATGTTATCTTACAACAAGCTTGGCACATAAGGCCATTAAGCGGGTAACCGCTAACAAGCTACACACCTATTCCACTTAAGAGGACATAAGCTTAATGATCACAACCATCGTAGGGGACAAACTCTTGCCACTACGAATATGTGGAGAAATTACATTATGCCACCACAGTACAAAGGAGATTTGGCCAAGAGCTTCACTAGCTCTCTAAAGCCATCCTCTCTCAATGGAACCAAAGCATTTCTTAGATTCATTTTCAAGAACACAATCAAGAATCACCAATTTGAACCAACTTGTCATAGTTGGGCTTCACCGGTATGCCTAAATTTGTAAACCAAGAAGACTTCTATATGCACTATATACTAGGGATGGACATAATTGACCCGGTGAAATTATAACCATTCACTAATTAGTGAAAGAGTCACTTCCATACAAGCATATACCTATGAGAAATAGGACGAGCATGTCCTAAAACTAGGAAGAAGGATCGTTACCCTTGACAATCATTTCAGTGCCATGAAAAAGAAATCTAATTAGATGGAAAGAACCACACCGGGATGCTCTCCTTGAATCTGAAAATAGTTTGCAAAACGGATAAGCTATTATGGAGTAAGATACTTTAGTATTAAATGATAAGCTATTCTGGAGTGTTGGATCACTTTTCATAAAGAATCAGATGCTCACGATCAAAATTTTGCGGATATAACTCCATCATCTACTACCTGCGGTAGCTAGCCAAAGCCTGCGCTAGCCCCAGAGTGCTTGTCTTATTTGCAGTTGCTCCTAACAACATTGATAATAGATATTGCACTACAGTAGCTATCTCAATGCTAGCACTGAGTGAACTTCGACACACTTGAAGCTCTTAACGCAGCTTCAAGATAACTTATATGCACTCGCTGCTCTTGATGCAACATCGAGTAACCATCGATGCATTAGACGCTCTAGATGCAGTGTCGAGTAACCTTCAATGCACAAAATGCTCTCGATGCAGCGTCGAATACATTTTGAAGCCAACATTTTGTTTCACGCCGATCATTTCGACAGCTTACCACCACTGTCATCAACAAAACTCTAGAGAAATTTGGTGTGTTACCAATCTCCCCCTTACTAAAATTTCATCCCGAAATTCAAAAACTTTAAAAGAGTTAAAAAATACACAATAAAAGGTACATAACATAAATGGTTACTTAACAAAATAGCTCGGGAAACTCCTCAAGCATGGTTTGCTCTCGCTCACATGAAAGTTCCCTGCGACCGCAATTGTTCCAACGGACTTTGACCATCTTGATCGCCTTATTTCGCAACTATTTGAGTTCAGTGCCTTTGATACGATTGGGCATGACTTTCATAGTTAGCCCAACATCAACTAGTACCTATTTAGCTGCAACTACTTGAGTTAGCTCTTGTACAGCCTTCTTTAACATCGATATATGGAACACATCATACAAACCAGTCAATTTAGACAAAAGAGTAAGCCCATAGGAAGCTTCACCAATACGCTCAAAAATTTCAAATGGTCCAAGGTATCTCAGACTTGGCGTTTTCAAACGTCGAATCCTCGATACACCTTTGAATGGATTGATCTTCATGTACACCAAGTGGACAACGATGAACTCGATATTTTTGTGTTTGGTGTTGTAGTATTTTGCTTGCCTATTCTGAAAAATAAGTAATTGCTCCTAGATTATTCGAATCGTCGAATTTGCATCATTGACATCCTTTTTCTTAAACAACTTTATTTTACCCATTTCCACCCAAGCCAAGGGAGTACGACACTTCTGACCATAAAGGTCCTCGAAGTGCAACATGTGTATACTACTTTGGTAGTTGTTGTTATAGGCAAACTCAATCATATGGAGATGGTCCTTCCATCTCTTTCTGAAATCCAAGGCACGTATTCATATGGAAGGCCGTGCTAAACTTCAGCTTGGAACCTAATAGTTGGTGGATTAGTCTCCAAGCATTTGATGCAAAGAGCCCATCTGGGTCACTTACGATTCTACAGGGCACACAGTGCAATCGTACTATGTTATCAACATAGAGTTTTTCCAATTTTTGTACTGAATTGTCCCTCCAGTTCGGAACGAAGTGAGACACTTTTGTCAAATGGTCTATGATCACCTAAATGATATCATTCCTATATTGTTATCTCTGTAAGCAATACATAAAGTTCATAGAAATATCATCAAACTTCCATTTCTGAATCAACAATGATTTTATAAATCTACCAAGTATGTGATATTCTTCCTCACAACTGCGCAAGTTTGACACTTCGCCACGTAGAGAGCTATGTATTTCTTAAAACCCAGCCACCAAATTAATTTGTTCATATCTTTACACATATTTGTGTTCCCTGGATGGATTGAGTACTTGGTAAAATTAGCCTCATACATCAACTCCTCCCATCAATTTACCAAACTTTGGGATACACAATTGACTATCATTCCACAGAAGGTCGTCTTCAAATAAAAACGCAACATTAAACCCATCCACGATCTCTACCACATAACGCATCATGCTTTTGTCAAGCTCCAATATCTGCTAGACTCTATTCGCAAGCTCAAATTGAACCTCCGTATAGTTCAAGCATGCATTTGGGCTTGTCATCATATCAACATAAGAAATATCAAGGGACTTGATGATGCATAATTTAATCAAAATTATTAATACAAAAAAATAATAATATATTTATATATAATTAATTTCGTCCGTTAAACAATGTACTTTTAGAATTCTATCCTAATCATACTTATTTTAATATTTTGCAGGTTCTTGTAGCATTTTGGTAAAATCCTAAAGTACACACCCTCGATCAGGGTGTGCCAACTATCTAGTTTAGTTATGCTCCCGTATTGCTGAGACAATTCGAAAGTAACTAGCGTTGACCTAATCACCTAGAGGGGGGTGAATAGGTGAAGTTTGCGTCTTTTTGCGGAATAACAATAATCAAAAATATCAAGCACACAAATGCAAAGATTTTATAGTGGTTCCCCGATTTGGGTACGCCCACTGTCCCGTCTCACCTATCTCCTGCGAAGGGCAGATTCGGCTACTTCACCAAACTCAGATTTCTTCAAATCTTACACCACGGAGTAGCAACTCCTACACCTCGGAGACGAAGCTCCTACCACTCGGAGAACAAAACCTCCTACAACTCGATCCGCAAACCAGATTTACACACTCGATCCACAAACGGATCTACAAAACTCGGAAAAAAATCTCCTACAATATTCAAAATATAGTTACAAGAACAACACACGATTCCAATCTTGATCCGCCATTCTTTTAAGGTTGGAAGTTGATTCTTGGAGAACTCAGAAACTTGAAATCTTTGGATCTTGAACCTCGATCTTCGACCAACAAGGACTGGAGTAAATCAGATCTTGAACGAAGAAGCGATACAGTCAAAGAAGTTGTCGGCGAAGAAGATTGCTCGTTGTCGCGGCCGGTCGGAAGAAGATTCGCGAAAACAGTAGTCGGCCGACAGAAATCTCTTTCGGGAAATATGAGATTTTGATTTTTGGAAATTAGGTTTTTGGATCTTTGTCCATTTCAAAATTACTCTAGGTATTTATAGAGGGATTTTAAATGAAACGGCTATAAAAGATTTCCAAAAATGAAACCTAGAAATGTATTGTACATGGCCATCGGTTTCGAACCAGGAAGAAAAATCGGAAAAACGCTAAGGAAAATTTGGCGAGATTCGTCGAGTATCGGGTATGATACTCGTCGAATCATGCAATGATATAAGCAAATACATCGAACGAAGTTCGTCGAACAGAAGGCAGATTTGGCTTATTTCGAATTATTCGGCGAGTATCGTATGGGATACTCATCGAATTTGGCGAGTATCACTAGTGATACTCGTCGAATTTGCCTTGGACAATTTCTTGAAATCTGGAGAATTTATCCTAAGTATATATTTCGAATTCGACGCATATCAGGAAGCATACATGATGAATTAGGCGAGTATGAAGGGGATACTCGTCGAATTCGACGTGTATGACTCACCATACTTGCTGAATTTTACTTGGGTAAAATTCTTCGTTTCTGACTTCTTGTCATTGGCCTTCCTTGATCCTTCTCCTGTACTTGGGATAAAAGTACAACCCAATAGAGAGACTACTTGTGAGTCAACACGATGGCCTACACAATGTGGGATTACATTGTGTAGTCATGTGTTTACTGACCCACTGTAACCTGGTATTGATGTGTACTTGGCATTGTGAACCTGCAAGTACAAAACTAAAAAGCAGTATCAAATACACCCTCAATTCATCTTAGCTTGACTGGACCCTTCTTCAAATCAGGGTTATCGTGGATATAATACCTAACAATCTCTCCTTATTTGAAGAAGCCAAAATACTACAAGCTAAGGTGAATTGCACATATCAAATGAAATTAAACTAAGTCTTGAAAAGATAAGTGAAATTAAGAAAAGATAACAGCCCGCATTCCAAGTTAATTAGATAAATCAAATAATATATATATATATATATATATATATATATATATATATATATATATATATATATATATATATATATATATATATATATGTATATATATACACACTACTAGAAAAGTGACTTTTAGTCACACTCGTATTGCCCACGCCCATTTTCCGTAGCTAAAAGCCTAAAACCATGACTAAAAGTCGTGGCAAAAGGGTATTTGCTACGGAACGAGCGTGGTAAATACTTTTTTGCCACGCTCGCATTGCCCACGCCCATTTTCCACGGCAGGCCGTGGCTAAAAGTCTTCTGCCACGATTTTAGACTTTTAGCCATGACAATTTTCCCTGGTTAAAAGTCTATTTTCTAATAGTGATATATATATATATATATATATCAAGATTGTTTTAGATCAGGGAGGGCAGCCCACTACACAATAGAGAAGTATATATAATCAATTAGGTCTTCTTGTTTTTCCGTTTCAATAACTGTCTCTCAAAATATTCGTTGGGCTTCAGATAGTACTTGGGTGGAGGAGTAGGCATTGGATTAACATTCTTGTATTTCCGAAAATGAATCCTCCTCCTGGTGCAGGCCTCTTTGAACTTGTTCCATTCCTCTGGACTGTAATGATCCTGATGCTTATCTGCTCCGAGCTCGTACAAGGCAAAGGTGTCCAAGATAATTCCTTCTGAATTAGGGCTCCAAACTTCATCCATCTCACGGTTAGTTCCTTCTCTGGCTTGAGCTGGCCTGGCCGGTTCTAGTCTGACTTCTGAAGTACCTTCTCCAAATTAACTTTTCTTGAGAACCCGAGCCTCAGAGAATGCAGTAACAGTAGCATCAGTAGCAGCTTGAACCTCTAGAGTCACAGCAGCAGCAACAACAACATGGGCCTGAGAGAAGTCATGTGAGTCTGTCCAATATTGAGTGTAGTCCGGAGCCGGATAAACATCATCATAACCAGGCTCACCCGGATGAATGTCAACATGAACTGGCTCAACATGAACTGGATGAGGTAAAAACTAACCATGTAACCACGTAGTGTTGTCATAGATATACTCATTTGCTTGTTTGAACTGATCGAGCATAGTCTTTTCAACACCGACAATCTTAGTTGTAAGGGCATCCTCCCCCTTTTTGGCTTTTGTAGCAATTGCATTGGAATAAGATTTCAAAGAAGTGTCATAATGGGCCATTGATTTGTTGTGGGTGTCGATGAGAGAGAGAGAGAGAGTTTATTTCAAAATTTTTCAATACGCTTTCGTTCTGCTTAAGTCCTCTCATCATAAGGGTTACTGTAGTTGCAACCTCTTCATACTTTGCATCAAATCTGGCTAGCTTATCAAATTTTACTTGAACTTCAGTAAGCCCTTTAAGCATAAACTTCTCGGATTGTTTGACTCTTTGAAACACTTTAGCCAACGAGGCATCAAACTGGGCATGTTGCTTAGATAGCATTTCTTCAAAAACTTTTAGCATCTTATCACTTGAACTGGAGCTTGGAGCATCTGGCAGCACTGGAAGAGTGACATTTGCAGCAATCAACCTTGGTCCTTCTGAACCTAAAGCAGGGGCATGCACATCGGTAGATCCTTCCTCATCAGAGAGGTCAAATATGCCTTCGGGTACCAATGACATCCGGCCTAGTCTCTTGTCCAGGTTGCGCATGAGTATGGCAACCTCAGTGGACACAGATATATGGGACATAGTTGCCTCCCCCTCAGACACTACAGTAGTGATAGTCCTAGGGAGAGGAGCAACCTGTGTGTCTATAGGCATAGACACTAAAACCACAATGTCATCACAGCCAACCTCAGTAGCAGCAGAATTGCTATCAACAGAATTATCAGCAAACCCTGCATCCTCATCAGTAATCTTAATCTGATAATCTTCAACTGTCATATTATTTTCATCAACATCATCATCAACCATGTCAGAATTAGCATCCTCAACTTGATCAGAAGGAGCTAGATCCTCTTCCTCAGTATGCACTTCTGAACCTGTAGCTATCTGAACCTCAGCAGCGGCAGCAGCATTAATAGCAGCGACCTCTGATAGGATATCCCCAAAACCTGAGTCTGGATGCATTGAAACTGTATTTGAATGAGCAGCTGTCTCCACCTTAATTCCTGCACTCAATCCAGTAGGAGCCTCACTAGGGAGAGGAGAAGGGGTCCTGTGATCAGGAACATGATCTATCTCCTCCACTGGGGGTACTGGGGCTCCCCCTTGCTGGATGATCCTCCTGTCCCACCTCGAGAAGATTGTAGAATCTATCTTCTTTAGGTGATGGATAGGAACTCCTTTGGTCATATCAAACCTATCAACATCGAGCTGATTCAGGTATAGGGTGATAATCCTCCCAAAGTTGGGAATGCGTAGGCTATCTTTTATCTTGGTGAACAACAGAGCACCCCAGTCCAGCTTCTTCCTGCAGACTATTGCAACTAGTATCTTGAACATATCCGAGGACAGATAGTCGTGAGCCCGTCTTGCAAATGAGCACCTTGCCAATTATATCTGAGAGGAGTTTGCCCTCCTCACTCATTCCTTTTCGTTTGATGGCTTTGGTGTTCCTGGGCAATCCATAGAACGATAACGTTCTGGCATAATCTTCCTCCTCTAGGTAGTCGGCATGATCACAGATGTGTAGCTGCAAGTACCTAGAGAGACGGGTGGCATTCACCTTCACTTTGAATTTTTGAACCTTGCTTTTTATGACAGAGTCTGCTTGACGTAATTTGTCGTTATTGAAGAACTCCAAGACTTCCTTGTCGAGCACCTTGCAGGGGTGTTCGAGGACGAAGGAGAGTCCAGTGGTCTCCAACATCAGAATGACGTTCCTGAATTCTTAGGAGGCTTGAGCAAATCCTGCTCGGACCAACTCACCTCCTCCTAGCAAGTCAGTGGTGCATCTAGGAGCCATGGAAAATTACAGAAAACTGGAATTTCCGAAACTCTGGAGAGAAAACAATGCGGGTCTGAGGAGACTTCTGGTGTCAACGCACGCACTGCACTGGAGAACCTCTAGAAGACTACAAGAACTGGAGGCTTCACTGTAATGAATAGACAATAATTATCTGAGGGTGTTTGTCGGTAGGCGACGGTGACACGCAGTAGCTGGCGACAACACACAATAGGCGGTGGCAGGCTTAAAGCTAGGGCTTTATGGCATGCAATGCACGAGTGATGCGAGCTAGGGCACAGGAGGAAGGTGACAATCGACAGGAATCGGCGAATCGGGAGCCGAAGGGTCGGGTAGCGCAGTTGTGCGAATCGACGGGTTTCAGCAGCTTTTGAGTTCGATGAAAGTCAAGTGTTCCCTCCCGCTACTATTTAAATGAATATATATATATATATATATATATATATATATATATATATATATATATATATATATATATATATATATATATATATATATATCGATTTTTTTTAAAATTGCATTTAGACTGCGCATACCTCAATTTTGATCGTCGAGTATTCAGATCCAATATAGACAATTTGAAAAATTGCCCCAAATAGCTTTCTCCGAAATTAGCTGTCGGAGGAGTCCAATTCGGCGAGTGTTGTATGAATATGTGACATGTCGGTAGATATTCACCGAATTGGACTTGCAAAAGAAGAATTCTTGCTTTGTTGAACTTGATCCCGAGACAATTTCTACCACTTTGACCGTCTTCATGATTCCTTGTTCAGCATGCCCCACTCCATTTTGAAAAGCGAGAACTTGGTCTCTGTAATGCCCCCGATTTTTCGATGATTTTATTTGAATGAGCAACGTCATATTTATGACGTCGTGGCGTTACTTTTAACGTTGAGTTGACGACGCAATGTCGTTAAGGAATTTTCGCGTCCGTACGGTCGAGTCGGCCGAATTCTTGTTATAATGGGAAAATTTTGCATTTGAAATTTAAGCTATATAAATTTGGACTTGCTCATCAAGTTTCGTCACAATCCGAGCATTTTTGAAGTCTCGACGCGCGATTGAAGTTTTGGATTGTTTATGTTTACCGTATACTTTACAAATTAATATCTCGGGAATGACTCATCGGATTTAGGTTTTGGTTTCGCCATTGGAATCGTAGCGTCAGTGTTCGCCTACAGTGCAAATTTCATTTGATTCGGCGCGCGTTTGGATCTCTGTTTTGAACTCGTGCTTCCTTGTTAAAAAATATATAAATATGATTATTTTAATATTATAGTACTATTCAAAAATGTCTTTTACTATTCATTCATATAGTTTGATCAAAAGGGTATATTTGCAAAAGAATTATTTTTCCTGCAATTATACTCGAGTGATTTCTATATGTACTCGAGTAGGTCAATTCTGCTACTCGTGTAGGTCTTTCTGCTACTCAAGTAGATCAATTCTGCTACTCGTGTAGGTCGTTCTGTTACTCGAGTAGTCATTCTGCTTCTCGAGTATGTCAATTCTGCTACTCGTGTAGGTCTTTCTGCAACTCGAGTAGGTCAATTCTGCTACTCGTGTAAGTCATTCTGTTACTCGAGTAGGTCATTCTGATACTCGAGTATGTCAATTATGCTACTCATGTAGGTCATTCTGTTACTCGAGTAGGTCATTCTGCTACTCGAGTAGGTCATTTTGTTACTCGAGTAGGTCATTCTGCTACTCAAGTAGGTCAATTCTGCTACTCGTGTAGGTCATTCTGTTACTCGAGTGTGTCATTCTGCTACTCGAGTAGGTCAATTCTGCTACTCGTGTAGGTCATTATGTTACTCGAATAGGTTATTCTTCTACTCGAGTAGGTCATTCTGTTACTCGAGTAGTTCATTCTGCTACTCGAGTAGGTCATTCTATTACTCGAGTAGGTCATTCTTCTACTCGAGTAGGTCGATTCTGTTACTCGAGTTGTTCTGTTCTTTTGGCGTTCGGACGCAATTTTCAATGTCAAAATGATTTCGTACGGAAAAATGGTCAACATGAAATTTGTTCGTCTCGATGAGATCTACAATTTCATGATGGACATGTTTCGATTTGGAGCAATCTTGGACCTCTATGTTCGATATTTCCAAAACTACTCATAGATAGCTCGTTCGAATGATCCACTCGAGTTCTATGCCTTCTATCTCGAGTAGACCTGATCTACTCGAGTTCTATGCCTTTTATCTCGAGTCCCAATGACCATCTCGAGTTCTCCAAGCCTCCAACTCGAGTCTCCATCTCGAGTAAGCCCCTCCAACTCGAGTAAACCCCTCCATCTCGAGTAAACCTATTTCCTCTCGAGTTGTAAGTGCAGTCTAAATTAGGGCACTATTTTGAGGGTCAAAACGGCATTGTACAAAAAAATGATCAACATGAAATTTGTTCATCTCGACGAGATCTACAACTTGCATGTTGGACACGTTTTGATTTGGAGTAATCCTAGACCCCTATTTTGGGTTCCCGCGAAATCGCTCGAAATAACCCGTTTTTGACAAAACTTTATATATATTCCTAAACTTAGATTTTAGAACCGAACTTCATCTTCTCCGATATTATTCTCTCGAACCAGAGCAGTGAGCGAGAGAGAGAGTTTCCTTTTCGTGAATCTTCCGGTGGCCGTCGACGGTATTCCGGTGCTTGAAATCTTCAACCGAACATAGATCCAGAAAGCTCTCGCCGAGAGCTACGCCATCGTGGTATTATCTTCCCCGTTTCTTGAGATTTCTCGTTAGGGTTTTTTGGCACTAACCACTTTTTCGGCCGTTCTTGTTCAGATTTCAACTCCTCCCGCATCCTTTTTCCCCGATCTGCGACGTGGACTGATTCAGAGAACTTTTCCGGTAAAACCAAGGCAAGTGGTGGTTTCTCCTCGTTTCTCCTTGTCCAATTTGATGGTAACGGCTACGCTTTCTTGTTCTTTAAGATTTTCTACACTTGTTCTTCAAAATTATTGTTATGATTAACCTTCTCAATGATCACATGATGTTGTAATATTTTGTCATGGTGAACTCAATTTTTTGTCCGGATATGTTTGATCATTCTTGATGTGTCTTATTGATGGTTTAAACACCTTA
Source organism: Platanthera guangdongensis (assembly GCA_039583875.1). Classification (NCBI taxonomy): domain Eukaryota; kingdom Viridiplantae; phylum Streptophyta; class Magnoliopsida; order Asparagales; family Orchidaceae; genus Platanthera; species Platanthera guangdongensis. The sequence goes on from CM077149.1 coordinate 10,086,266, forward strand.
TTTATCGTTATTGAACGTATTAGAGTCTAATTTGGTTTGTAAATCGTTCCTAAGGGTTGATCAACCATGTCTTGTATCTAGTAATGTCAAGTAGAATCTGACGAGCCAAATCTCAAGATATGTGGTGTTTTCTTTGTGGTTTTCTTGATTGCGGGAGTTAGTGGACGAACTCCACCTCCGCAGTGTTTGTTTCCTTCATTAGTGCCCTGTGGAAGTCTACCTGGTTTTTGGGTGTCTGCAGTCTATGGTGGAGAGTATGAGACTCCCTCGCTATTAGACGGATTTTATATTCATATGGGTGTGCCCAAGAGTGACCACCTCGCCCGTGTTTTTGGGTGGTGTGTCCACGAGTGACCACCTCACCCGTGTTTTTGGGTAGAGTCGATCACAGGTGCCTAATAAAGGTTTTGTATTTCTTCCTTATGAATTATTCATGTTGTCACCTTATAGCCTCGTGCGTCTGGTGTACTATTGTTGTACTTAACGAATTACGTAAGAGTTCTTTTTCCCGATGATGACTTGTTCCTCTTTTTGTGCTTTATTTCAGTACTGTTGGTCTTGGGTTGGTACCCCTTTGATCTTTGTTTATTTTGGCTTATTAATTCTCTGCCACCATTTGTACCTTCTTGCTGAGGTGTTCTGTCTTTGGAATGCCTCAGGTTCAGAGCAGTAGCAGATAACAGAGCTAGTTTTGGAGTTTCTAGGCGGCAGTGTTGGTCATGGTTGTTACCTCATCTCAGCGAGGTAGATTGTTGTTTATTTAGTTACTGGTTCAGGCATACATTTCTATTAGTGGGTTCGTGTCAGTTTGTTGAAGCTCACAAATTTGTTATTTTTAGATACTTGTTAGCTGCTTATTTCTCTATACGTGTATGTGGATTACTTGCTCTCTGGGAGGATTTATGCTAGGAATGCATGTTAGGTATTTTCAAGTATAAAATCTACTACTATTACTTCATGCATTGCATAATTTAAAACCCTAACTTGTTATATTTAGCGATCGTAAAAGCTATTCTTACTACTATTATAAATTTAGAGTCTTGCATAGCATGACTTGTCTTTGGGGACGTTTATACTCATGTAGGATGTTGGAGTTAATCTAAATAAGTATTTTTCCGCAGCGTATAATTATATTTTGATTCGTGGACTAGATGAGCCACTAAGACGAGGGATACGGCTAACTACTGCACTTAAACTGGTTTTTTTCCCTTAAAATAACTTAAAGAATCTTTCTTCATGATTAAGTAGGTGTCTGCCTGAGCGTCCGCAATTATCCCCTACTGACGTGGCATCATGACGTGCATTTTCCCTTACTCTGATAAGTTATTATATGCGGTGAAAATACGGGTTGTGACAGTCTCGTCCAGCGGCTTCGTAAAAATATCGGCAACCTGCTTGTCCGTCGGGACATAGCTGAGGGCTATGTCCTTATTCTCCACGTACTCCTGGATGAAGTGGTAGCTCACCTCGATGTGCTTGGTCCGGCTATGGGAGACTGGATTGTTTGTGGTTATAATGGCGCTGGAGGAGTTGTAGAACATCGGAATTTCACTGAACTTCAAGTTATAATCATCGAGTTGATTCCTTATCCATAGAAGCTGTGCGTGACAACTAACCGCAGAGATATACTCTAATTCGGCAGTAGATGCTGACACACAATTTTGCTTCTTAATGCTCCAGGAAATGAGTAGTCTTCCGAGAAATTGGCACGTCCCGGAAGTTCTTTTCCTATCGTCTCTTCTACCTGTAAAATTAGCATCTGAAAAGCCAATTAGCTCGACGTCATTACTTCTTGGTTACCATAAGCCAAGATTTGGTGTACCCTTAAGGTATCTTAAAATTCGCTTTGCAGCAACAAAATGAGATTCCTTAGTGTTCACCTGATATCTAGCGCAGACACATGTCGAGAACATTATATCTGGTCGATTAGCAGTCAAGTAGAGCAAGGATCCAATTATGCTTCTGTACTTGGTTTCATCAAAAGGTTTCCCTTTCTCATCCTTGTGCAGATACACAGTTGATCCCATTGGAGTCTGCATGGAGGATGCACTCTTCATTCTGAATTTCTTAAGAAACTCCTTGGTGAACTTTGTCTGAGAGATGAAAATTCCATCTTCAGATTGCTTCACCTGAAGTTCTAAGAAATACTTCAACTCACCCATACTGCTCATTTCAAACTTCTCTTGCATAAGTTTGAAAAACATCTTGCAAAGGTTTTCTTCTATAGAGCCAAAAATAATGTCGTCGACATAGATTTGCACTAGCAGAATCTTGCATTTAACTTCCTTAAGAAATAATGTCATGTCTATCTTTCCCATTGTGAACCTGTTCTCAAGAAAAAATCTAGACAATGTCTCATACCAAGCTCGGGGAGCTTGCTTTAAACCATATAATGTTTTATTAAAAGTATACGTAATCAGGGAATATAGAGTTGACAAAACCTGGGGGTTGCGTCACGTATACTTCCTCTTTCAAATTCACGTTGAGGAATACTGACATCCATTTGATAGACAGTGAGGACTTTGTGGGCAACATACGCAAGAAACAACCTGATCGCCTCGAGCCGAGCCACTGGAGCAAATGTCTGGTCAAAGTCGATCCCCTCTTCTTGTCTGTATCCTTGTGTTACAAGCTGGGCTTTGTTCTTGATAATTACTCCGTGTTTGTCAAGCTTGTTTCTAAAAATTCACTTGGTGCTGATCACGCTCTGTCCCTTTGGTCTGGGTATCAGCTCCCAGACTTTGCATCATTCAAACTGGTTGAGCTCCTCTTGCATCGCCATGATCTAAGAGGGATCTTTGTTCGCTTCCTCGAACTTCTTTGGTTCAACCAGAGACAAAAACTTAGAAGAAAAATTTTGTTAGTTGTACCTCTTCTGGTTCTCACACCGTCGTCTGGCTCTCCAATGATCTGATCAGCAGGGTGATCTCGTAAGTGTCTGAATCCTAGGTTCCTTGCTCTTCCTCCAGCAGGATCTGCAGCATCCGGTATCGCCTCTATAGGTTGAGGCAATTCTTCCTCTATGGGTTCCTCAACAAAATGGAATCGACGAGAGAAGAATTGACCTCAACCTATAGATCGAACCGGATGCTGCAGATCTGCTGGAGGACAGAGCAAGGAACCTAGGATTTCAGACAACTTACGAGATCACCCTCTGATCAGATCATTGGAAATCCAGACGACCGTGTCTGAGAA